>SNQJ01S0038911.1:58857-81471 GCA_010110895.2 Picea sitchensis | reverse complement strand
CTGGAAGAAGACAACTGTAACTTTTCTCAGGAAAGTGTTCTTGGTAAAGAGCTTGATTTTCCATCATCATAACATCATCATGACATCATCACCATGACCAAATTTGTGGATAACAATTTCAAAATCTTATGTCAATTAATCTGAAGTATGAAGCCATGCACCAAACACTTAAGCTGGAACCAAGAAGTTGAATGCAACATCAAATGGAAGCCCTTGTGAAGCAATAATTTCTTTTGGTTCTGTTGACAGCTAAAGGTAAGTATCTTTAATTTTTTTTGGTTCTGTTGCTAGCTAAAAGAAAGTATTTTAATTTATTTTGGTTCTATTGCTTGAAAAAAAAAGGGACACAATCTTTACCTATGATTGTTCAAAGAACCATAATCCACTTCAAAGACTAGAAGTTTCCTTTATCCAGTATTTTAGCATGATTTAAGAGACAAAATCTATTAGCCTACAAGTAACTATCTCACCCTAACCAGACTTCAATAGTATTCATTGGATTATCTTACTAAAGAGTAACATATGAGTATATGAACACTCTCTACCATGGGCACACTAGGAAATTTTTTATGGAAGAGGATGTATCAGTACCCTAAGGAAACTTTAGGTCATTCTCTTATGGACAAACTCAGACAAAATTATACATCTGGATCACTCTAAAGAAATAATGTGCATAAAAAGTTTATTTTTCCTTCAGACAAATCTTTAAAACACATTCAAAGAAGAGCATATACCTTCCAACCCAATACCATCCCAGCCTATAAAAAGGTTTTCAGATGAGCCTCCCTTGTCACCGTGCAAAGCACTCTTTAATAAAAACCAAAATAGGTGGCTATGGACAAGAAGCCTCTGATGGAAAAAGTGTTTAAGAGACTAACCTGCCAAGATATTGAACAGGTCTGCTGGCAACGGGTACCAGTCTGTGGTATGACTAGGAAAACCCATCAGGGTACTGAACATGCATGTTGGCAATGGGGCATTCTACCTAGGGAAGGCATCTCTCACTAATTATCACAACTACCCCACCAAAGTATTGAACAGGCTTGCTGGCAGTGGGTTCTTGTTGAGAAATGTCTCATCTATACTTGTCTGATTGAAAAATTCACTTTTGTCATCTAAAAATAAATAAATGAAAAGGTCACTATTGGCATTTATGAGATACAAACTCCATATTAATAAGCAACATAATTACTACAAGCAAATGTCCATTTGAGAATTACCCTAAGTCACCTTACCAGTTTGGCATCTAAAGCCTACATTACCTAAGAAGAAAACTTCTTAAGAGTGGAGCCCTAACTAGGGAGTCTAATCTACTTATACTGTGAAATTTATCTATAACATCTAATGATAGTAAATCAATGAAGCTAGTTAGGTTGGATATTTTCTTCTAGCAAACATATAAAAAATTCCCTATTTTCACTGTTGACTGCTACCTTTGTCAATAAGTCATTCAAAGAAACGAAATTTCAATTTTTAGGCATGAGATCACATGCTAGGTGATAAATGTACTTCTGGAATTTGATTTGGTTTCTTTTCTCTTACCATATTTTCTCCATTATGATACAGAATGTTGAATCTTCTTGCATATATATATGCAACATACTTGGCATGGGGGAAGGTCAAAGAGCTCCTTCAGAACTCTTTTTCAGACTCACATCTCACCTTCAGAAACCAGCATGATCACCCTACAACCCTGCAGAACCAAATACAAAAGAAGATAAGCACAGAATAAAGAAGTACAGGAAATTCTAGTACCAAGCTTTTAGAAAACTCCAGCCTAAAAGGATGAATTCTGACAATCTACAAGAAGTCACATATGCTATGGGTATTGAACATACAAAGGTAAAAGCAAAGGTAACATGGTATTTATTTTCCTCTGCTCATAAAAATACAATAGGTATGAAAATATATACTAGATCTTATGACCTTAGTATTAAAACCATGCACCTATCCCTCATACCCATATGCCTAAACTTAATGAATTCTCTCATAAGTGCTCAAAAATGGTTAAGGGTAAAATCACATCAAAGAATGAATATGAAGCATGTCTAGTAATGATAGGCCATGAATGTACTTTGTCCTTAAGAAAATCACGAACTTATCTTATGTCATTAACCATGATCCAACATCAAATTCACCACTCGAAAGTCCAATCACCTATCCCAAAATGATTCTTTGACACCCAACGTCTTGTCCTCATCATTACATTAACGAGTAGAAATGAAAGGCTTATCTGGGTGGTGAAGCCATCCAAATAAGCCTCATCTGGTCTTAAATTTTCCTTACGGAATCCTTACTTAAACTTACCATTTGCATTATCGATGCCATCACTATATTTCCCTTGTTGTTACCTTTCTCCAGTTCCGAGCCTACTCCTCTCTAGTACCAAACCCTTACCCTCATCAATTGACTAAACCCTTGCGCTACAGCCCGATCCTTTTCTCACAACTTATAATGATGGTTGTAAGTAGACATGAACCAGTCTTCCAAATTTATAGAGAGACCGAGGAGTTCGAACTATGTCGAGAGAAGTATGCTAGATCGGGATGGATGCCATTTTTGGAGAAATTCATAGGTTGGCACGAGAAGATATATCACAAATTTATTCATGGTTACGATGGAGAGATTGTGCATATAGGCAATCTGCAACTGACAATCAATGAAGAAAACTTAAGGGAGGTCACGGGATTACCTAACAGAGGAGCCAAATACTTCAAAGGTGTAGGAATCAACAAGGGGATGTGCCAACGATTTTTGAAAGAAGACCATCAACACCCTGATTGGAAAAAGGGGATCCCTAGGAACTATATCAAGGAAGAGTATCATCCAATGATTACTAGTCTTCAACGATTCCTCACTTGTGAGGGAAGGTATGCCATGACCTTCATATATCATCTTAGGCTTCTATTACACTTTGAAGGAGGCCCTGAAATTGATTTCCCATATTTTCTATGGATGAGTTTGAACAAAATGGTAAGAGGTGTCAAATCCCTATCCAAAACTGAGAAGACTAGCATTTACCATAAAGGTCTTATTAAAATGTTAGTTTTACATGAACTTAGGAAGCAGAGGATTAGTTGGAAAATCCTTATCACTCAACACCTTCCCACATAAAACAAACATGTGGAGGAAGCCTAGCATGCTCCAAAGAAAAATAAGGAACCTCAAAATAAAAAGGGCAAGAAGGATAAGACAACTCCATCATCATCCAGAATAGTGAGCCAACACGAAAAAGCTAGTAAACAAGTAGGGCCCTCTTCCATAGTCAATAAGACTTTTAAAATTTTAGAATCAAAAGGTAAAACCAAATTAGTAGAGGATACTTCAATAGTGGCACTTGAGGAGAAGGGCCATAAGACAAAAACTGTAAGGAAAGGGAAGCATAGCTCAGAAAATAAAAGTGAACAGTCTATAGAACAATTCCCTGTAACCATTCCACAAATAGAGAAGAAGAAAAGGAATCCTGTGAGCACCCCTGATCTAGTACCTCCTTGTAAAAGAACCACAAAGAGCATGGAAAAGAAAGGAAAATAAGTTGTCAGCCCTCATACACAGGAAGATCCAATCGATCTTACCTCCCCTTCTGAAGACTTATTAGTCTAGGATGACATCCCTAGTTTGACCGAGGAACAAGCCACTATTACTTTATGTGGGATGAGGGAGGAAGTCAAGGAAAGAGAATGCATCCAGCCAGTAATGATGAAGTCAACAAGGACCTTAACAAAAGAACAGATGAAGAAAAATATTGGGGATCTGCGAAAACAAAATTAGGAACTCAAACAAGAAGTGAAGGAATACCAACTATTGGAGAGGTATATCAAAAAGAAAAACGAGAAATTGAAAGCAACCAACCAACAAATTCAATATGACCATAAAGAGACTTCTAATAAGCTCAAGAAGGTACTACAACTCCTACAATGCATCAAGGTCATAAAAAGGGAGAAGAAAGAAGAGGCCTCAACCATCAACATCATTGATCCATAGAAGTAAAGAATGCAGTTTCAAGTTTTGAAAAATTTTGGATTTGTTTTCAATTGCATGAGGACATGCAATGGTTTTGGCATGGGGGAATGTTGAGACCCTAAATTTACATCCCCACTACCCTATTATACTACTCATCTATACCTTTTTGGCTTACCTAAGCTTGGGTAAATGACAAGAACACTACCATTATCCATTGATAAGGTCATAAGGTAAAGTATGATTAATTCATGCATTTTTGTGGTTTATTGAGCTAGGAGATTAAACGTTTCATGTACTAATGCTTCAATTTTCCATGTATAATCATTGAACTCTAGATAAGTCCAACCTTCCTATACCAACTCATCTATCCAGTACTTGTGCACCAGACTGCCACTGTCTGAATCTGATATCAAGCGCATCCAGTATAGAATCTTACCTATCGCAATCCGGTATCAATGGTCATAGACTGTCATGATCTGGTACCACCATTTGTGCACTGTTCATATCTGGTACCATCTACCTGTCGTGATCTGGTACCAATACAGGGAGCCGAATGTACCAAGTTTAGCTCCAGATCGCGCCCAAGACAATTGTTGGATGTTTATTGAACCATAAATGCTTTAGCAAGGCTATGTTAGGATAATTGAATGATTTGCAAACGATTTCATCTCCTTGTGTTTCACGACTAAGACTGTTTAAATAGTCGTGGCAAGGATGGTGGAGGGAGTAGACAGTTAGCATAATACATCATGTGAAGCAGTGTTATATATTGCAGAACATATTCTGGGTGAATATTAATAGAAGGATGTCATTTATCTCCATGTCTTGATTGTCTATGATTGAATGTGAGTTGAGTTGTTAGCATAAGTTTGATTCTATGTTTTGAAGTTTGAGTAAGAGTAATTTGTGGGTTGAAAGCAAGCTTACTGTAGACTCCAGTTGCTGACCTTTTGAAGTGGCAAGGGCACATCGCCCAACAAAGGTCAGCACCTTCGTAGATTAGTATTAGCATTTGTTTTCAATAGTGTAATTGATAAATTAGTTGAAACTTTAATTCTCTCAGATGATAGCAGTACATTTTAGACTAGGATTTCCATTATATGATTTCTTAGAGATATTTACTCGCTCTATTTTTTCATATTCTTTGTTTTTATGAATTTGATTTTGTTTCATAGACATGAATGTTGGTAGCAGTAGTTAGACATATTTGAAGGAGAACTAGTGAAGTTCACAACAACACATTGTGAACCACAACATACTCAGTATATTGACTGTTGAACTACCCATGCTATGTCTTGATGATTGATGCGTGATTTCCCTTTCAGAAGTGTGGTTGCATAGTTAGTTTTCTGGGTCAGATAGAAGAGTTGATCTGTCAAACAAACTCCATCTCATACTTGCATGTGCCATAATGGAGTAGATATCCTCTCTGTGAAAGATAACCAAAGTGTATTTCAGTTTGCTAGTTTGTTTTGTTTCTAGCATACATAATCTAGAATAGTTCTATACTCATGAAATTAGAATTACCTTTCTTATCGGTGTCTTGTAACTCTGTTGATTATGAATCCCGGATTGATAATTAATGAATGCATTATACTAAACATATAGAAAGCACAACAATCCTCTAGAAAAATCACTTATTCTAGTGCTTTTGACTATGATTTATGCTTCCTGCTCAGAGAAAGAAGGGCTACCTCCTTAGCTAACATGCAAGATGCAGCCCTGGAAGTAGAATCCAATGTGTTGGAAGTTAACAAGCTCATAAGAAAATCTGATAGAGACAAGGGAAGAGGGAGTTCTAAGGCCTCAACCTCTGGTTCTTCTATATCTTACCCTCAAGTAGATAAATTGACAAATATGGTAAAGTCTCTGTCTGCAGAGATGGAGAAAATCAAAATGGAGGGGAGGTCGACATACATAAATCTTCAAAATGTTGATAACAGAGGCAACATCAGGAAGCCTAATAATAATGATCCTTAGATTATGCCAAGGGAAAACAGGAACATAGATAGAGAGGATTCAAACCCCTCTCCAAAATAACCTAGTTGATGATGAGAAGAGGGAAGAAGAAGAGCTTGACCCCTAAATTCATTGTATTGGAGACACATCCCCTTTTCCTCATTTGACTCAATAAACATACGAGGAGTCTCTCATGGGCAGTCAGCTTAATGAGTTGAGCAAAGAAGACAAGGCTAGCAACATCCAAAACAGATACAACCTTATATCCAAGAAGAAGGCCAGAACGTCTGACGTTCCTAAGTGACCCACCAGAGCAAAGAATCCTGATAAAGAAGTGGCAAACAATAAAAAAGGTAAGAAAATTCTAGTCCCCACTCCAGTGGTCTAGATTCCTATTCTTGAAGTAAAAGAAGTCCCAAAGATCACATCCTCTTTTAATTTTGAGCATGAAATTTAGAAAATCAGAATTCCCATGCCCTTTTTAGATCTAGTCAAACATAAGGACTTCAAAAAATCCCTCTCTAAGCTATTGCAGCCTGAGCCACCCTGTCATCCCACAGACTCAGTAAATGTTCAAGACAAAAATCCAGTAGTCATCCTAGGTCCTATGGTAGAAGATAGAGATGATTCATCCCCTCCCTTCTACATGTCGCTAAACATACATGACAAGGTGTTGCATAATTGTATGATGGATTCAGGGGCTTCCCATAATCTCATGCCCAAAATTATCATGGAAGAACTTGGGCTGGAAGTCACAAAGGCCTACCATGATTTGTACTCTTTCGATTCGAGGAGGGTGTAGTGTCTTGGGGTTATCAAAGATCTAGTCATGACCTTGTTTCAACTTCCCATGAAGAGTGTGGTTATGGATATCATGGTAGTTGATGTTACCCCCAAGTTTGGCATGATGTTGTCAAGCTCTTGGATAAAAAGGCTGGGTGGAACGTTACAAATGGACCTCACATATGCTACCATTCCATTGTTTGGGGGGGAGCATAGAAGGTTGTACAAAGAAGCTCAATTGGCCTACATCATTAGTGATGAAGCTAACCCAACTAACCATCCTATCTTCACCCTTGACACTGAATTGGGATCCAGTTTATTGCATCTCATTGATGCTCTCAAGCCCCCTCCAAAACTCATAAAGTAGTCCACTACTTTTCATGAAGTTTAATCCTCCATCACCTTTGTGTGGAAAATGTTATTTGATGGAGCCTCCTCCAAGGAAGGTGTTGGTGTTGGAATAGTGTTTATCTCACCAAATCAAGATACTATACTCATGTCCTACAAATTAGAATTTGAAGCTACCAATAATGTTACAGAGGATGAAGCTCTTGTGTTGGGTTTGAGGGCCGCAAGAGACATGGGAATCAAAGAGATATATGTGTTTTGGGATGTCGAGCTGGTTGTAAAACAAGTCATGAATCTTTACCAATCCAAGCATCTGAGGCTCAGATCTTATAGAAATGAAGTGTGGGATTTAATAGACAACTTTTTCCTAGCTTTCAACATTTCATTCATTACTATAGAGGAGAATGCAATGGCCAACTCTTTGGTTGTTTCAGCAAGTAATTTCAAAGTTCCCCTACCACCAAAGCGCAGGTATGATATAGAAGTAAAATACAGACCCTTTATACCCGACAATGTCAAGAAGTGGAAGGTATTTGAGGATGATATTGAGATCAAAAGATTCCTGGAAGCTGTTGATGAATTTTCTGCATTACATATAGACCAGGATCATGATTCTGAGAGTAACACACACGATGATGTATTTTTAGAGAAGATCGCTAATCATCACATTGTACAGTTACCAAGAAATCACATTCCAAAGGGACTAGTCCCTTTGGAGAGGATATTTAACAATAATGATGTGGAAATAAAAGATAAGAATCCGGTTGATGAGGCCGACGTATCTGAATGCAACATCGATATAGAGGAGGATCCTAAGCATGTCAAGTTGTCAAGCAGTCTGTCCAAGGAGAAGAGGGCCGAGTATGTTGAGATTTTAAAGCAGTTTGTTGATGTGTTCACCTAGACCTACGAAGATCTCAGAACATATGACACAACTATCATACAGCATAAGATCCCATTGAAAGAAGAGGCCAAACCATTTAGGAAAAAATTAAGTTAGATTAATCCTATGTTGTTGCCTATCATGGAGAGAGAGGTGAAGGAGATGTTGGATGCTCAGATCATTGTTCCTTTGAGGTATTTAGAGTGGGTGGACAACTTTGTCTCAGTGATAAAGAAGAATGGAGAAATTAGTCTCTGTGTCAATTTCAGAAACCTGATTAGGAGCTCAAACAAAGACAATTGCCCCTTGCCGAAAATGGAACATATTCTACAAAGGATAACTAGCGCATCGAGGATTTCCATGATTGATGGTTTTTATGATTATAACCAAATTTTTGTCTTCTTGGAGATAGAGAAAAGACAACTTTCACCACTCCCTGGGGTACATTCATGTATGCCAAAATTCCCTTTGGTCTTGTTGAGTCTCCATTTTGACACTTCTAATGCCTATATTACCCTCTATCTGAGCCTATTATACCTATGTTATGTGTATCTAATTGACTGTTTCCTCCATAAATACACTTGATGACCTTGTTCATGTGCATAAGAGGTAACTTATGATTAAGGCATGTTTTGTTTAATTTTTTTGAGTTAATTTGATTAAAATGGTTGATTTTGCATGATTCTAATCATTTGATCTTAAGTAGCATTCATCCAGTATTGACGGTTGCCTCTGTGCTCATATAGTACCAAAGGAGTAGTTTTGCGCTATTCCAATACCAACACTTATGCTAATCTGGTACTCATGGCTACAACTATGCTAATCTGGTACTAAAACCCTATCTACAAGATTTCGGTACCAACATTCTGGTACTAGATTTTCACCTCGATTTCTAGGCCGATAATGATAAATCTAAACATTTTGGTACATGGGTTTTGTCCAGAGAGGTGTTTTCATGTGTACATGTGTGTTATAATTCACCCACCTTGCACATGTGGACCTCCAACTCAGGGGGAATGATTCATCCTAAAATTGTCAAATATTTCTAAACTGCCATATTGCGCCTTGATTTTCATGTAGATGGAAGCATATCGTACAAAAAAATCCACTGGGTTTTTAGAAAATATATCCAGATACAAAACCCATAAATCATTCCTCAAAATTCACAACAAATAGAGAAATATCGAAGTCTCTTTAACCCAAATTTGTAATATCTGGTGAAAAACCCAGATTTTGTGCATAAAGAGTTTGAACAAATTCTGAGTTGGGGGATTTGTTCTAATCCATCCCCATTGAATTTACTTGTATAAATATGAAGGAAGGAGTACTGGGAGAAGGGGAATTATTATTTTGTAAGATCGTTTCTTGAAGAAGGAGGAATTGTTATCATGTAGGTTTGAATTTTGAAGATTGTTGATTGTACCCCTACTTCTCAAGTAATGATATAAGTTTGAATTCATGGATTTCACATGTATGTTCAAGTATTCTTCTCTGTAATTGTTTCTTAAGATTCCTTATTGGTATGGAAAGGGCCCACCGACCCAATCAAGGTAAGCTTCATTGTATTTTGTTTGTAATTATAATTCTGGATTTTTTTTTGTGTGTGTGTGTGAACATAGTAATTTTGTACTTAATCATAGCATTTAAAATGCAACCCTGTTATATTTCAGTGATACCTTTGATGACATAAAATATATATGTGTGATGAATTTGATTAAGTAAGAGTTTTATGTATAGTAGGAGTGAAATGATTCATGATTGATTAACTGTTATTTTTGTGTGTGATCATTTATTTCTAAATTGTGTCCTTTTAATCTCATCTTTTATCTTGCAAAGTGTGGCAGTACATGAAAAGTTTGAGAGTCCATCCTTCACATTACATGAGCCAGCAAATGGAGCATCTCATTTAAAACCTTTTTTTCCTATGTAGAAATAAAGTAAGTTTTCATAATTGTCGGGTTGCATTGAATTACCTTTTCTGATTTGAAAAGTGTGCAGAACTAGACAACTTACAAGTTGATGTTGAAGTGAGTGATTATAGGAGTAAGATCAAAATCCATATTTCACCTTCATGAGCTAGTAAATGGACAATCATGTTTCCTGTAAGAGAGCCTTTGGAGGGCATGTTAGCTACAGTCTTTTCTTTGAATTTTGTTCTTTAATTTTTGCATAGTGTGTAAAACATAGATTAAGGATTACAAAACATAGTGTTAATTATTGTTAGTTTAGTTTCTCTAGGAGATATTATCAAAGTTCATATTTTCCTTTCCTGAGCCATCAATGAATAGGTCCATCACCTGAGCAAGAGATTAAATCATATGCTTGTCTATGAGTTTTTCTTTCTAAATTTTAAATTGTGTAAAGAGTGTTATCTTTGAAGTGTGAAAACAAAGTATTTTGTTATTGATGGTTTTCTTATCTAAGCTATACTAAACAGACATATGAACCTATCTATTATCAGCACATATAGTGCATCAACTCTACCGATTACGAATCCTGGATGATAATTTATGTTTGGTAATATATTATGCATATAATTGCACCAATAGTTTGGCGTCATTGTCGGGGAGTTGTAAACATTAATACGTAGTATTTGAATCAGATTTATTTAATCATTTTGGATTAGTTTTATGGATGACCTAAGGGCGGAGAGAAGATGGTAAGACGTGCGGGAAGATCCCACACATCCACTTTTGTGGAGTTTCTCCAAAGTTAGGTTGTCCTCTCTTCTTTTGATGCAAGTGTGCTTTTATTGAAAATTTAGTTTTATTTATGATGAGCTAACTTGTGTGAACCGATAACCTGGTGACAGTAGGGTCCCAGTAATGCAAGGAGTTCAAGTTTGGTGTGTTTTATTTTTGAAAATGTTTTTAATTTCTTAGTTTTAATATTCAAACCTTTGATGATAAATCATTTTTGGGCGTGTTGTAAGAACCCCTGTGTACTAAGTTGTGTTGCGAGATGGGGATCATCAACCAGCTAGAGTAATTCAAGGATGATCAGAAACTTGAAGAATGTTCCTCCAAGAAATTTCTTGTATTCTAGCAGTAGCTGGAATATCCGCCTCTCTGGAAGAGCATATCTTGACAACAATCAAGAATTTATTTGTCTCTCCACAGGAAGATTTAGAAGTCCCATCGGATTCCTGTTGTCAATTTGTTGAGGAGAATAAAGAATCATGGATAGAATTCAATGGAGAGAAACTAGTGGAACCTGAGATTGAGGATTCCTTAGCATGCCTCTCAGTAGATCCTATATGTACTCCAAGGAACAATCATCTTGAAGAGGATAATCTTCATAGCATGGTAGAGGAAGACATTCAGTGTGACCTAAACAAAGAAGAGAAACAAGAATATAGTGATCCTATTGAAATATGGTTTCAATTACTTATTAGGTCACACCACTCTTTTATTTTTCATTATTGCTTGATCTCTTCATCAAAGTGACTAGTCCTTCATACTCTGGTATGCATCAAAATTTATCTTTTAAACCTGAGTATGGATATATTTATAACCTTGTTACGCACATGGCTTCACTGGAAGTATTCTTATACTTGAAGGACATTTTATTTTGTTCAAATAGAGTAGGATAGGTAAATAAATAAATAAATATTTCACATAAGTACAATGAAACCTATCTTTCATACTTTTCATAAATGAGAATGTCAAAAGCTAATAAAGCAATCAGTTTAAGATCTTTTATTCCTATAGTAGATTTCTTTTTAAAAGTTATGATGATTTTTTTTGGAATCTTATGAGAAGGGAATGTCTTCATCCTCCGAATGCACACATAATACTGGAAAGGTTTCAAAAGTGGATAAGGAATCCTTGTCAATGGAATATAACACTTAAGGAAGTGCTTCATGACCTATTTCTTCAAAATTCTTCTTTTTCCTTAAAGTTGTTAAAAATGATGCATTCATGCTTTATATTTACCTATCTATTTTAAGACCACTATTTCACAAGGATGATAAATTAAGTGACCTTTTAATAGCATTTGAAACTGAATGTTAAGTCCAAACTATTTTATTCATAGCTAATAATTCAACTTTTAACATTTTCCCTAAAAAAAATTTTTTAACCATGAATAAAAATCCAGTTTTAATTAGTTCTATTGGTTTGTTTTTAGCAGATATTCGCAACTCTCTAAGGAACCTTTTTTTAGCATATCACATTGTTTGCATGAGGCCATGTAAAACCTTAGGCATGGGGGAGTGGTTTTTGAAACCTTCATATTCTTTTCCAACTTCCGTCGGCGAGGCCAAATCAACATGTTCAGTGTTGGGATTTGATAGTCATTTCCAGAATTCTGGTACCATTCTATTCCAGTACTATGGGAGGAGGTATATGTTATTCTGGTACTAAACCACAACTCTACATTATTCCAGTACTAATGGTCATCTATGTGCTCATCCGGTACCAAAGGAGAAAGTCTGCATTCATCTGGTACTGAACAACATTCATGTGCTCATATGGTATTGATGGTCGTGTGTGTGCTCATCCAGTACCAAAGGAGGAGGTTTGCGTTATTCCGATACTGAACCACAACTTTGCGTTATTCCGGTACTAAACCACAACTCTGTGCTATTTTGGTACTGAACCACAACCCTGCGTCCATCCGGTAATCAGGTGATCTGGTACTGGTAGCTCTAATCATATTTTCAAGTTTTGTTGCACGATTTAAGTACTAGGACATATAAATTCAACATTTCTCATTTTACTAAAGGAATTAGACTAATTATGCAGTAAACATATGGTTACTCTCAATTATTTCATGCTCCCTACCATGAACTTTTGCAAGCCCTTGTATACATCTCATCACTCCGTTTCTTCCCCCTGTTAATTATTTTCGTTTTTCTATTCTGGTACTGCAGAAACCTGCTCCATTACTTATCTGGTACTGATTCCAAAGTGATATGATCTTTTTCATGTGCTTAACATTGTTTTCAATTTAGGTAATCAGAGGTATGGGATAATCTCTTCATGTTCTTTCTATCAAGGATCATTTAAGTCTTGTGTTGAATTGTTTTTACTCTCATGTGCATCTTCCTCCTACATTTCTACATTCAACCCTAAATTAATCATCCTTTCTATCCTTTAAGAAGATATTCTCACATTTAGCTCTATATGATAATGGGTGGACTTGTCTTATTACCTCATCATTTTGAAGAAGTGATTGCTAATTAAAATATCCATTGAAAAGTGGTAACACCATTATGCCAAATACTAACTTAGTTGATTCAAACAAGTTTTTATCCAAGTTTATCTTTACAAGTTTTTCTTGGGAGGTATTGATGAAAACCTCATGTGGTGGACTGCCCTTGCAAAATCAAAATGAACTTTCATGAGAACCCTAATAGGATTAACTAGAGGGACCTTTTAGTCATTATCCGAGATGTTACATTATACATTGAATAGCTAAGATTTAAGTTGAATGTGGATGATGTCACCCTTGGGATAATTGCAAATAATTAATTATATGCCTAATAACTCTAAAACACTCTCGTACCACCTGCCTTACTTATACTCTAAAAATGTCAATGAACAGTATACATCATTCTAAATATTTTGAGTAATATAATAAAAATGAAGTATCAAGAAGTACAAGTAAACCCACCCGGGTACTAAATAGGCCTGCTGGTAGTGGGGCCATGCTTGTATGGTACTAAGGTAAACCCTTCAGGGTACTAAACAGGCCTACTGGCAGTGGGGCTATGCCGGGTAAAGGGAGTTGAAAAACATAAAGTGGCATGCTTAAAAATGAACATAAACCCTTGGGTCTCATTCTGAAGCAATCAATGTCAAATCAAGGCGAGGAGATGACCTTTATATCTCTCGGATGATGTTCTTAAGAACCTTCAAGTATCCACTTTAGAGTTCTATCTTTAAAATAAAAAGATTTGCATGAGAAGTGGGACCCTCAGTATATGTAATTCACCTTACCTAAAAAAGAAGAGCTTCATCTCTAAAAACTTGGATAAGAAACAAGTTAATCATCTTGGGATGTATTATTTTATGTGTTCCTCTCTTCAAATGAGATTTAAAACTATGCTATATCACTTTTACTTTAAAACGTAATCTATCTAGGGAGGCCTATTAGTCAAAGTCATTTCTAAAACTCTTGGCCACTATCATATAATCATATTAGAGTCACATTCAACCCTTTCCCCTAATTTTGATCGAAAACATATTGGATAAGGCTTAACGCCAAATCATTAACATATCTAATCTAGTACTCATGACTCCACTTTTCCATCATAATTACTTTGACATGGGCAATAAGTGTGAAGCATAAGCCAGGAATTTTATATTGTTTAATGGGAACTTAGGAGCTGAAGAAGGATGAAACTTCAGGGAATTCTTGATCGAGTGAAGAGTATCATCAATTGTGAAATTTTGAAGATCATTGTTGCATGAGGACATCCAATGACTTAAGCATGGGGGAATGTGGAGTTTCCATTTTGACACTTCTAATGCCCTATATTACCCTCTATATGAGCCTATTATACCTATGTTATGTGTATCTAATTGACTATTTCCTCCATAAATATACTTGATGACCTTGTTCATGTGCATAAGAGGTAACTTATGATTAAGGCATGTTTTTTTTTAATTTTCTTGAGTTAATTCGATTAAAATGGTTGATTTTTCATGATTCTAATCATTTTATCTTAAGAAACATTCATCCAGTATTGATGGTGGACTTTGTTCTCATACACTACCAAAGGAGTAGGTATCTTCTATTCTAGTACCATCACATGTTCTAATCTGGTACTCATGACTACAACTATGCTAATCCGGTACTAAAACCCAATCTACAGGATTCCAGTACCATCATTCTGGTACTGGATTTTCACCTCAATTTCTAGGCCGATAATGATAAATATAAACATTCGGGTTAATGGGTTTTGTTCAGAGAGGTGTTTTCATGTGGACATGTGCATTATAATTCGCCCACCTCATACGTGTGGACCTCTAGCTCAAGGGGAACGATTCAGCCTAAAATTGTCAAATATTTCTGAACTGTCATATTATACCTTGATTTTCGTGCAGATGGAAGCATATCGTACAAAACCATCCATTGGATTTTTAGAAAATATATCCAGATACAAAACCCATAAATCATTCCTCAAAATTCATAATGGACAAAGATATATCGAAGTATCTTTAACCCAAATTTGTAATATCTGGTGAAAAACCCAGATTTTATGCATAAACAGTTTGAACGAATTCTGAGTTGGGGGATTTTTTTTGATCCATCCCCATTGAATTTACTTGTATAAATATGAAGGAAGGAGTATTGGGAGAAGGGGAATTATTATGTTGTAAGATCGTTTCTTGAAGAAGGAGGAATTGTTATCATGTAGGTTTGATTTTTAAAGATTGTTGATTGTACCCCTACTTGTCAAGTAATGATATAAGTTGCAATTCATGGATTTCATGTGTATGTTCAAGTCTTCTTCTTTGTAAGTCTTTCTTAAGATTCCTTATTGGTACGGAAAGGGCCCATCGACCCAATCAAGGTAAGCTTCATTGTATTTTGTTTGTAATTATAATTCTGGATTTCTGTGTGTGTGTGTGTGTGTGTGTGTGTGTGTGTGTGAACATAGTAATTATGTACTTAATCATAGCATTTAAAATTCAGCCCTGTTATATTTCAGTGATACCTTTGATGACATACAATATACATGTGTGATAAATTTTATTAAGTAAGAGTTTTATGTACAGTAGGAGTGCAATGATTCATGATTGATTAACTGTTATTTTTGTGTGTGATCATTTATTTCTTAATTGGGTCCTTTTAATATCAGCTTTTATCTTGCAAAGTGTGGTAGTACATGAATAGTTTGAGAGTCCATCCTTAGCATTGCATGAGCCAGCAAATGGAGCACCTCATTTAAAACCTTTGCTTCCTGTGTAGAAATAAAGTAACTTTTCATAATTGTCGGGTTGCATTGAATTTCCTTTTCTGATTTGAAAAGTGTGTGGAACTAGACAACTTGCAAGTTGATGTTGAAGTTAGTGATTACAGGAGTAATATCATAATCCATATTTCACTTTCATGAGCTAGTAAATGGACAATCATGTTTCTTGTAAGAGAGCCTTTGGAGTGCATGTTAGCTAGAGTCTTTTCTTTGAATTTTGTTCTTTAATTTTTGCATAGTGTGTAAAACATAGATTAAGGATTACAAAACAGAGTGTTAATTATTGTTAGTTTAGTTGCTCGAGGAGATAGAATAAAAGTTCATATTTTACTTTTAGGAGACATCAATGAACAGGTCCATAAACTAAGCAAGAGCTTAAATCATATGCTTGTCTATGAGTTTTTCTTTCTAAATTTTGAATTGTGTAAAGAATGTTATCTTTGAAGTGTGAAAACAAAGTATTTTTTTATTGATGGTTTTATTATCTAAGTTATACTAAAAAAACATAGGAGCCTATCTGTTATCAGCACATATAGTCCATAAACTCTACTGATTATGAATCTCGGTTGATAATTTATGTTTGGTAATATATTATGCATATAATTGCACCAACAGGTCTAATGAACGTAGGTGAAAACTTACAGCGAGCCATGGATATCGCTTTCATTGGAGAAAGGGAAAAGATCATGGTAATCTATCTAGATGACATCACAGTCTTCTCCAAGTCTGACAAAGAGCACTGTGAGCATTTAAAAGGGTTTTCCTGAAATGTAGGAATTTTGATCTTTCCTTGAATCCCAAAAAGTCTATGTTTTCCATGAAGGAGGGAAAGTTGTTGGGACACATAGTATCAACTAGGGGAGTTAGGATCGATCCCAGTAGAGTTGAATCGATCCAAACCTTGTCACTATCGAGATCTAGGAAAGAAGTCCAGTCTTTCCTAGGAAAAAATAATTTTTTGAGGAGGTTTGTTTCTAACTTTGCTGAGATGGTAAAGCTTATAACAACCATGTTGAGGAAGGGAAATGAAGTTAAATGGACCATAAAGTCTTGAAATTCCTTTGAGCTGATAAATAAAGCCTTGACTGAAGCTCCTGTGCTAACCAATTTTGATAACTCAAAGGATTTCCTTATTTTCTCATTTGCTTCATTCGACACTATGGCAGTTGTTTTATTATAGAAGAATGTTGAAGGGATAGAGCAACCCATTTCCTTTTTCAGTCGAGCATTGAGAGATGTAGAGACAAAATATGACATCATGGAGAAGTAATCCTATGCATTGGTGAAGTCCATTAAAGATTTTGGAGTCTATGTTTTGCATTAAAAAATTATTGCATACGTCCCTTTAGATTCTATGAAGGACATTCTCATTCAACCTGACATAGACGAGATAAGGAGAAAGTGGATCATCAAAAACCTCAAGCTTGATCTTGAAATAAAACCCACCAAACTAATTAAAGGCCAGGTTTTATCCAAGCTACTTGATGAATCTAATTATAAAGTATTGGGGGTTAACTTCATCAACACTTGCTCAGAAATTCAGCAGGATGAGTTGTCTGATGGAAGCCCTCAAGAGAACCCTCCATTGGCGGAATGCACCTTGTATAAAGATTTTATATATTTCTTGCAGGAGTTAAGGTCCCCTGATGGCAAGGGAAAAACCAAGGAAAGAGCTTTAAAGCTCAAAGCAATCAGGTATTGTATCATTGACCATGTCTTGTATTGGAAATACCCTCTAGGAGTGTTTCTGAGATGTCTAGACCCACAAGAGGCCCAAAATATTATGTTTGAGTTTCATGACAGCCTGTGTGGGGGACACCATTTATGGAATACCACAACCTACAAAATCCTCAGGGTTGGGTACTACTAGCCCACTTTATTCACTGAGGTTTGTAGAAAGATCGGAGCCTGTATCAAATGTAAAAAATTCTCAGGAAAGAAGAAGCTCAAATCTCTACCACTAAAGCCTCTGGTAGCTTCAAGACCCTTTTAGCAGTGGGGCCTAGAACTTATTGGGGAAATTCATTCTGCATCAAGCAGTCAACACAGGTGGATCTTAGCTGCAATATATTATTTCACCAAGTGGATAGAATATATCCACACACTGAGTGATTCACACAAAGTGATCATTAGCTTCCTGGAGGATATCATAGCAAGGTTTGGTTGTACAAATAGAATTATCACCGATAATGCTACCTCCTTCAAGTCTAAGCCTTTGGTCAAGTTCTGTGAGTAGTTTTGGATTTCATTAGTTTACTCCACTCCTTATTATCCCCAGGGTAATGAACTGGCAGAGTACTCTAATAAAAGTATGATCAATCTCATTAAAAGATTGTTAGAAGACAATAAGAAGGTCTGGGATTCAAATCTTAATTCGCTCTGTGGGTTGATCGAGTGACAACAAAGAGGTCCCTAGGAATCTCCCCTTTCCAACTTGTTTATGGGACCGAAGTTGTTTTTCCTTCTTAGCTGGCTTTACCTATAGAAAAATTCTTTCAGGATCATCAAGGAGAGCCTGATGATATGATCAGAAGGATTCATCAATTGGTGGAGGTCCAGAAGACTAGAGAGCAGGTGGTGGACATAAATCATGACCATCAACAAAGGATCAAGAAGGACTTTGACAGAAAGGCGAGAGAAGAAGACTTTCATCTGGGAGATCTAGTGATTGAATGGGATGCACCCAGGCAGGACAAGGGAAAGAATGGAAAATTTGATGCCCTTTGGATTGATCCCTTCAATATTTCTGAAGCATCTCCAAACAATACTTATAGGTTGCATAATATGGAGGGTGATGAATTTTTTGTTGGCACCATAAATTGGCACTTCCTTAAGAGGTTTTTATTTTAAGGTCGCAGTCGACTTCCCGCCATTGTAAATATCATTCATGTTTTTGTTTTATAAAAGACTCCACAACCCAACACTAAGGCAATGGAGCTGCGCGTTACTTCTAGCTCACAGGGAGCATGTCATCCCCCATGGATCCTAATTTTATAACATAATCCTATCAATACCTTGGGGATTGTGGTTATCTACCTAAGTCTGCGTTTTTGCTTGTCTTTTCCCCTTTTCGTAGACCCGATCATGGTTTTATTTTCCCTTCTGGCATGTATTTTTCTTTCATTTTATTCATCCTTGTCGACCAACCATTTTTTCCTATCAACATGCCCGAGAGATATCGGCCCTGAATTTCTCTATCTCTTCCAAAGGGCGATCAGTTCTCCCCTTTGCCTCCATCATTGAGCCTTGTTTTCCCAAACCTAAGTCAGTCCATCCAAGTCTCTATTTTCACAGTCTATAACACTAGAAATGGTCAAATAACAAATCAAATCACATAAGGGGGAAAAGAACAATTTTTATTGGTGAGGATCCATCGATGGAGCAGATTGATGGCCATTGGATGACGTTGATCACAGATTTTCATGAGGAATAACATCAAGCAGAGTCGCGATTTCGTGAGTCAGGAGAGCAAGGAAGTAGAGCCATCAGAACTTGCATAACGCAAACTCCCAAAGGGCCAAAGCCTGATGTGTTGAAAGACTGGGTGTACCAATATGAAGAAGTCCCAAAGCCCGAGATTAGAGGGAGCCATCCGATCTTGTGCGGACAGGTGGCGATCGGTTGGCTTTTTCTGGATTTGGCGTTTCGGGGTTCTCGTAAAAAAAATGCACCCATAGCTTGAAACCCTAAAACATGAAACCAAGAAGCGCCCAAGGTTTTAGCCCCAGGTCATAGGTGATCACCATATTGATGAAATATAATGAAGGTGTTGACACAAGTTAAGCCCCATCACGATTTCAACAAACAAGAGTCTGAAGGACGAGGAGTTGACTCCTTCCTATCGTCGATACTCAAAAATTCACGAAGCACCTTTGGTTTTAGGCAAGGTCACAACCTACAGTCACATGGAAAGTGGGGCCAAGAGAAATATAAGAACTTGTTCAGTCCACAAATGACTAAGGCTGACTAAGGAAATGATCCTGACCATTGGTTCAGAAAGAAGATCGAACTGTTGATTTGGATAGGGCAACATCGCAATACCAGGAATCAGGATTCCTGAGATTTAGCATGCGAGAATCCCCGACATAAGAAATGTCAAAATTCTTTTGAATAAAGGCATGGGATCATGGCCCTCAATTACACTGAGGGTGGACCTAGAAGAAAAGGAGGCCAACCTCTGAGCCTTGGAGAGAATGCATGTGGTCGTATCTTGTGCCTATAATCTCGGCCACCCTCCAGGGAAGAAATAAGTTAATGAACATTGAGCGGGTGGTGGAAGCTTCAGCTCAATCCATAAATGGAAGGTGTGGAAGGTATGGAGCAGTCAACCCATGGTACCCCTATGTGCAGGTCCCCCTACAAGAGCCATGTCGATCTGATGTTCCCGTCAGACAAGAATATCCCTCACACGCTAACTTGGAATTTAATGGCTCAATAACTCTCCTGCTGTTAGTGGTGAGTTTCTCTGAGTATATATACTCAATTTTTATGTTTTTGTAAGGGTCGATGGTTGAGCTAGGCTCCTATATTGTAAAGTTTTGATGAATCACTGGTTTTCCTGGTTATGCAATTGTATCTGAGACTTCTTATTTAATGAAATTCATCTTCTCTCCATCTCTCTGTAAACACTGCTTTAAGACACTCGGAATTGGAAGATCCAGTCGAGGGTGATTGTGTTGTTGTGATGTATGTTTGATCATGAAAGTATTTTTACCATTTTTAAATCAAGTTTATGTACTATCTCTTCCTCCTCACACTGAGTAACTCAGAATTGGAGGATCCAGTCGAGTTGTTACAACAACATTGTTATGAAGGTTTGATCATTGTGCTATTGTAACTATGTCACTTAGGCACATTTTTAGCGTCTTGTATTTCTTCCCCAAGCTAATGGAAGTCCTAATGCCCATAACATTCTTGTTCATCTTTCTCACCAAGTCTTCCCTTTTCTCATTTTAAACTCAACTTCCTGACTGAAGTTAGATTAGGACCTCACATGCTCGTGCATGCCTGGCCTAGTTTTCTGAGTTAAACAATATTCTCCTGGGTTTGCACCCATTCGACCACCCTAATTCATTATCGTGACATATAAAATTGATGGGTATCAGGCTTACCTCTGCTACAATCCAGAGGTGACTTCTGGTGCTAACACTAGGTTGCATGGAATACCTAAGGAAATTGTTTTAAATAGAGATACGAAGTTTACCTCAAACTTTTGGAGAGGATTATTTAATGTATTTGGTATGAATAAAAATTTTAGTATAACATACCATCCACAGTCAGATGTGTGGATAGAGAGATTCAATCAAGTTATCAAGGACATGTTGAGGATGTATGTGATGGATAAGCCATCTAAGTGGGAATATTACTTTCATTTGTTTGAGTTTTCCTATAATAATGGGTATCAAGATTTATTGAATATGATCCCATTTGATGCTTTTCATGGAATAAAATGCAATACTCCAATGAGTTGGGAAAACCCAATAGATAGAGTGGTACTTGGGATAAAATTGCTCAAGTATATGGAAGATCATATAGTTAAAATTAAATAGAATTTGAAGGAAACACATTATAGACATAAGATTTATGTAGATAAGAATAAGACATCTAGAGAATTTAAAGTAGGAGAGCATGTACCTTTGAAAGTGAAGCCCAAGATGAATTTGGGAAGTTGTACAAATTTGATAGCCAAATTATGTGGTCCATTTGATATATTGGATAGAATAGGGCTAGTTTCATACATTCTTTCATTTCTTTCTTCCATGAATGTGCATAATGGATTTCATGTCTCTTTTCTTAAAAAGTGTGTCCAAGATCCTAGCCATGTTATTGATTGGAATTTGATTCAGGTAGAGAAAGAAGGATACTTTCAGGTCCAGTCGATGTGCGTATTGGAAATGAAGGTCAAAGTGCTCTGGAATCAAGCCATAGGATTGGTAAAGGTTTAGTGGACCTTCTACAGTCATGAATATTCCATGCAAGTAGATTACTCGCAACGTTTTGAAGAATTTTGAAAATTTTGATTTTATGTTTTGTATATGCACTAAGGACAATGCCAAAATAAGGGGGAGGGGAATGTCATACCCCGGTTTTGAATTACATAATTTATAATGTATTTTGGACATATAATACTTAGGTTGGTGAGACAATATTTTAAGGCCATAGTGCTTAGAATTGTAATTCTTATAATATTATTAATTCCAAGAAGAACAAGGACAAAGATAGGGGGGTATGATTCCATGAGAGACGAGGATAAAGGGGATAAGTATTTTGTTATTATTTTTATTTACCCATCTTTGTAATGCCCCACATTTTGACCTTGGGTAGTTAGAACGTTATTGTTTGCTAATCTTAATAATTCAAAGTTTAGCATTGTTTGGAGTCAGTTAGACTTGGTTAGACATTGAGATGTGTACCTCTAGACCTATTTGTATGTTATATGATATATGCTCATAAAACAAAAGATAGTTATTTGATTTGTTAAACATGAAAATTAAAATGGGCAAGTTCAGTACATGTATACCAATTTACGTTATATTGTGAATGTATAATAGATGCAATGCATGATGTAAATGGGAAAACATTTCTTAATTGGACGTCAATGCAAAAATGGATTCTTACATAAATTTGTGATGTATCTACATCAATATGTGTTATTGGTGAACTAACCTCCAGGATGATGAGCTATGTGATAGCCAAATGACTATAGTATTGAGGTAACTGGGATGCCTTAGACATCAAGAAGATATTGTGTTCT
>SNQJ01S0038911.1:30312-58847 GCA_010110895.2 Picea sitchensis | reverse complement strand
TCTGGGCAAGCGGGAAAAGAATGCTTGGAAGCGCCCAGGACTACAGTACAACCGGTGAGCTTCGACAAGCTAAGGAGGAGGTATTTTTCAGTGATATTTTGTTATTGATGTTTTGAGTATACTTATGTTTGAAGTTCTTAAATATTGAAGTTAGCCTACTACTTATTTGATGTTATTAGATTTATCATTGAGAAAATGTAGAATAATTGTGTAAATGAAAATGGAATAATGCTAAAACGAAGTTGTTATTGTGTATGTGTTTGAATAAATTGTTAATTGCTTAGCATCCTGTGGACGGGTGCCACAATCTTGGTATTAGTTGGGAAAAGTGGTTACATCAACTTCTTGGGGAATTCCATGTGGTTATTTATTGCATCTAATTATATAAG
Organism: Picea sitchensis; assembly: GCA_010110895.2. Lineage (NCBI taxonomy): Eukaryota > Viridiplantae > Streptophyta > Pinopsida > Pinales > Pinaceae > Picea > Picea sitchensis. The sequence continues at coordinate 58,458 of SNQJ01S0038911.1, read as the reverse complement.
CCCCACTTTTGGGATGTGTTGGATCCGCCTTTGTTTTGCTAGCCCGTTACAAGTTTCATTCTTAATGCTCGAAATTGAAAGATGGTTTTCGTATCTTCCCTCTATGGTTTCAATGTCTCTGAAGCTTTATCATGCGAGAAACGATGATTATTGTACTCTCAAGTCAAGTCCTACCTTTCGTAAAAATGTTTCCTCTTTTGTTCTACCTCGGGATCTCGTAGGTCGGATGCTATAAATCATGTAGTTCACACGTCTCGAGCTACAAAACGGTGAAATCATTTTAATTTTTCACCCAGGGCAGTAACAAGAGTAAATTTTTCTCTAAACCATGATTAAACGTCATTGGGTTTTCGTACCTCGACATTCACCAAACCCAAAATTTTATTGTCGTAGCCCCAATAGCCGAGAACACGAAGTCCTTATTTTAGTAACCCACGTCAAGGTTAAAAGTAAAAGCTAAACCATGGTAACATTCTGTCGACAATTTGCCACTCGACGTTTTCTTTTTTAAAATTTATGTTGTCTAAACCCCGACTCGCGAAATCACGATAAGGGTATGATCATAATTAATTAATCACATAATCTGAGTTTATCTTCCCTTTTAATTAAGTCATATTATTGTGATCTCGCAGTTTCGCAGCTCGGCATGCAAACTTCCCAGAAGCTTACCTTCGAAGCTCCGAGTCGCGATACGATGAATATAAATAATCACGGAATTAATTAAGCTCCTAATCATAATTACGTTTTCTATTAATCAAAATCAATCATCATAGTTTCGGGGGTTAGAGGTTCAAAAGGTTAAAGAAAACTTCCCGATACGACGAGTGGCGAAAGATTAATTAACGTTGGTAAAACCGAATTAATTAAGCTAAATCAATACATATCTCGTGTTTCGATGCTTGCATGATTTACGAGGCAGCCTTATTCTTTCCATACGCCAACTGACATTTTAAACCGCCAAAATTTATGACATTAATGAGGAAATAGGGAAAATCGATGAATAAAGATTGGATTTTTATGGCTAAATTTATTTCTAAACACGATTTGACAAACCTGTTCTGAAAGGTACCGAGTTTTCGAATATATATAAGAGTTGTTATGAATTATAACAAATTCATTTCTACATTACGCAGAGCACATTATCTCTGAGCAAGATGACTTCTGTATGTATACGTATTTCTATCGCAGAAGAGCTAAAGCAAAATATCCATCCATGGCTCCGCGAAAAGCATCCAAAGCCAATGTTGAGGTTTCGGGACAAGGCTCGGACAACATTGTTGATACTTCACCTTGAAGTATCGACTCAGTCCCAAATTGGTCATTCATTTCAGATGATCTGCAGGCCGAATTGGTGGATTATTCTGATGACTCCAGCGAAAATGAAAAAGATGACATAACCACCAAGTATAAGATCGTCATTCAATCTGAAATGCATAAAGTATCAGCCAGGCCATGATTGTTTCCATATTATGACATGGTCCGATGGGCATTAGACCATGTGGACATACCGACCAGAACCATCATGAATGAGCAGAAAGTCACCATCGGGACTTTCAGGCTGGAACATCTACAAGCCATGTATAAGCTGCACACAACGTCCGACTATACATATGGCACCAAATTCTTGGACGAGTTCAAGCAGAAGGAATGCGTACAGTATGATAAAACCATGTCCAGTTTAATAAGAGATTTGGTTTCACACGCCGTGAAGTTCAGAGCTGATAGCCACAACATATATTCAATAGCTTCCTTAGAACCACAGTACAAGTATGTTTCCATGATGACACGTAGGTTATTTGGGAGAGAGGACACCTCACATTTTTTCTTCTGTGGGTGCCTCTAATGTTTCGAGTCGCCAAACGCAGTTCCTTCGACTGGGCAAAAATGTTGTCCGATAGCTTCACCAGTCGGGTCACAAAGTATCGGGCGCAGAAAGAGAGCGGAAAGGTCTCTTCATTTTTCATGTCTGCATACATTATGGACGCCGTGTTTTTTTTAACACCATTTCCCTTAATGAGCTGGAGTTGGACCCCAGTAGAAGACGAGCCTATCCATGTTTATCATGTGAAGTTGTGGGAAAAAAAAGTGGCAAATTTTGTGTATGAAATATTCAACTGGGTGATAGTGCCCCTGCATGTCACTATGTTCGGCCACCCGCCACCTAGGATATCGGACAGTATAGTGAAAAATCTGAGCAACATAGAATACTGGTATGTAGATGCCAAATTTTCATACCTCAGAGTTTTCGGGGCTTCTGTACCCCTGCATGCATTGCCATTGTTCATTCCCGACAAGCTGGCTTGTCATGAGGTTGTCAAACAAACAGTAATCAGTGGTATAAGCAAGGATCTTAAGGGATACTCAAAGAAGGTATGGCCACCTTTTCGTGTTCATTTAAATTAATATTCTTTATTAGATTTTGGGCATGCCAAAGCTGAGGCAGCATCCCTGGAAGACCTAAATTTGGTCCTCATTGAATACAAGAAGTACGATCCGCAAAGGGTTGTGAGCAATCATTTGGCCAGTTGTAGGCTCAAGAGATTTGAGCACGAGAATTCACCCTCGGATGACATTTTCCGAGGCGCAAGGTCCTATGACGAGATTCTAGCTCAGATACAAACCTTGGCACTCGAGGAGAGAATTGATGTTATGAAGTTCCAATAACATCGACACAGTTGTCTTCCCACAGTGTTGTGAGGTGAAAATCCAAGTACGGTGGAGGTGAAACAAAAAGATGTCGAAGGCTCTAAGGATGTGACTCCCGATCGATAAAAACACCAGGATGAGGGAGAGCAAACTAAGAATTCGAAAGCAGAGATTAAGACTCCCAACCTGCCGAAGAAGCAGAGTCCAGTTACTACTCCAGGAAAATCAGCAAAGTAGATCAGAGAACCTATCTCATCAGCTACTCCCTTGCAGTCAACTCAAGGAAATATTGATGCAGAGTGGATCTTCAATGAAGAGTTGAGGCCTATAAGGGTAGAAGAGCTCCCTCCGAATGATTTCTTCTTCGATAAGAAGAGAAAGGCAGTGGTAAAGAGGGAATTCTACCAGGAAGGAGAGTCAACAGCCAAGAAATACAAAGTCATAACTGATGGGAAGGACAAGAAGAATGACCAATTCATGACTGAAATAGCAGGGACATTAGGAGCATATGCCTCGGTGAATCAATTTTCAGTCGAGCTTTTGAAAAACCATATTAAATGAAAAAATCACCTCATCAAGACCCTTGAAGCCAAACTGGCCACAACAATAGAGACTGCCAAAGACCAGGCAAGTGTAGGAATAGAGCAGGCCAGGTTGGCTGATAAAAACGAGATAGAGATACTCAAGACTAAGCTCGAGCAAGCACAACTGGTGGTCCGGGATGGTCATATGAAAGTGAGCCAGCAAAAGGATTTGATCTAATAGCTACAGGATAGGGTGGATATCTTCGAGAGCAGAATCATAAATATCAGGATGTTTAAGTCCCAGACGATGGAGATTCGGAGTAGATTCTCTGCGGCCCAACGAAATTTACTCGCCAAGGTAGAAGCGATCTCGGACAATTGTTTGCTAGTCAACCACATTTTGGAGAATTTATCTGCTAGAGAAAGGGAAGTTGGAGCAGCACGGGTTGCCTTCCAAGAGGATGTGATAGCCACAAACAATAGGGATTCGAGAAGTACTCCCAATTTCACCATTTCGGAGCAGACCATAGGAAACATTCTATTAAAATAATGGGAGCACAACATCGCGGAAGGCAAGCTGCAAGACAAAAGGGTAATGAATTCCTTAGAAGAGGCCTTTAGTTCTATAGATGGAAATCTGCTAGGCATTGATAGTGGAGGTAATGCCGAGGCATTGATTCAAATGAATATGGCAAAAATCTCGCTTGATTTAAAGGAACAAGAGGAAAGAGATTCGGTCGAGATATCCCAAGTGACTATGGAGGACATAGTCCAAGTAGACAAATGTATGATTAAACCAAGCACGCAATTATCCGCTATCGACATCATAGACAGACAGATGGAAGACAGGCTGTCGCAATTAGCTCGAGATTGTTACTCTTTTGAGGCCAAATATCAAGTAGAACCGTCAAGGATGATATCTCGGTTGGTTGAAAGATGTGTCACCTGTACCGAACACGCGTGAGGACAAACTTCTGGTACCAAGTGAAGACAGAGAAGAAGAAATGTAGTGATTTCTCTCCTCCCTATCATAACTTAAATTTTTGTAATGATTGAGATTCTGCCTTATTGTAAAATTGTATAAATATACAATAGAAAGAAAGAAAAAGGGTTGGACCTTTTTATGTCGATTGCAACAGAGTTCTTACATTTTGAGAGTTAATACAAAGAAAATCTGAAGATTCTCAATTCCGTCATGACTGTGTTATGAGTTTGTTTTCTTGTATCTCATATTTCATTTCATTTCATATTGATAACTGATGAATGCTTCGTTGTAATTTAGTACGACCACTACTATAGCGAATGAATTTTGGTTTTCTGTAATTGTTTATTGTTTTTCCTCTGTACCAACTATCAGCAGGTGTAAGACCAGTGAACACTTTCAGAATTCTATATATATTTTATGCTACATCAAGTTACTTCCTTACAATTCTCCTCTCCTGTTCATACATGATATTCTCCCTTGATAGGAGCCTCACATCATAGGCAGCTAAATGTTTTTCACCCACCTCATACATTTTATTAAGATATAACTCAGTTACAGGAAAGATCCTTTGATTTTCACCCCGTTATTTCCGAAACCGTAAATTCTCTTTTATATGATCAAATTGAGACAACACTTAATTTCTCTCTGAAGTTTTTCTTATTTTACTGTTCCTCCATGACTGTCCCTGTACCAACACAGCCCAATATCGAACCCGAATTATCAAATCAAACACGCATTGCCTTAAACCTTTTCAATACTATTCTTAAAACAACTACTACCTATGTTGAACTCAAACGTTCATGGGTAGCGATTGAACAGGATAAACCATCTAGGAACAATTGGAAGCTAGACAACGCCAATGTAGAAATCTTCCTTAGTTTCCTTTGTGAAAGGTTGATGTTTCTCTCTTCTCCACCCTTTACTCACTTTCGGATGCCTAGACACTGTACTTCTAAGTCTTAAGTACAGACTCTGGAACAACATCTTTCTGGCACCGTTGCCGGGGACCGAAGTTACGAAACCTTTTTCCCTAGGAAAACAACATTTGTGTTTCGTTGAAAGTGTTACCCTTTGATAGTGAAAAAAGAGTACACACCTTTTTAAGGCTTTTCAATCTTTCACTTAGAGACTCCACAAATAATAAACTGGCATCCGGTCAAAGGAATACTAGACAAAACCTAGATGGTAAGCAGATTACACCCGTTACCGATCCTGAGAAGATTCTAAAGGCGAGAGGCTCTCTTAAGCCAACCGCTGCAGTTTACAAAATTAAAACCCCACAAATGAAGACTAAGAGTTCTATTGAACCCTCAACTTCATGCAGTCCTCTCTTTGATACCAAAGTTTTAACGCCAAACTGCTCCGAAGTTAGGAGCGAGATCCATCCGACAATCCCCTTAGTACATAAAGGAAAGGGCCCTCTTGAAAGTTCGTCGGCAGCCGACATACCATCTTTCCTTCATTAAATTTCCCAACCTCACCAAATTCTGAAGAGTGTGTTACACATTTGGTTTCCACACCCGTTGGTTCTCCTAATTTCGTCTCTTGCAAATCTGAGGAACCGAGTCCTTGTGTTCCTTATCTTTCCCCGTCGGATTTTCCTCTTCGCGAAGAAAATAAAGATTCACTTTTAATTTTCCAAAACCCCCTTTACAACTTCCCACAAATAACGATGGCAGTCGCTGGAGGAGGAGGTGGAGGGTTTATTGGAGGAGGAGGGGGAGGAGCCCCTCTAGGAGGAGTTGGAGGCCAAGGGCCTTCCCCCCTCCCAGAGTGTTTGCGAAAGTTGCAACCAGATATGCTCCCTTAGTATTGCCCGTCCCTCTACTGGACCTTCCCGAAAATTACATAAAAAATTTACCAAAATTCACCGGGGAAGGGGATCTGACCACGACCGAACATATTAATTTCTTTGATCAATTTGTAGATATCCTAGGTATTGAACATGAAGACGTATATTCAAGTCTTCTTGTCCAAACCTTCGAGGGCCAAGTCCAAACTTGGTTTCGGAGCCTACCTGCAGCATCTATCTTGTCTTATGATGCTTTGGAAGATGCTTTCCTCAGACAATGGGGCGAGAGAAAAGACCATCTATACTATTTAACTGAATTTGGGTCTTTAAAAAAAACGAATTCAGAAACAGTCATGGAATTTATTCAAATATTCAACAAATTGTATAACAAAATCCCAGTCGAGGTTAAATTGTCCCAACCTGCAACCAAATTAACTTTCGTCGGGGCTTTCGAACCGGATTTTGCACTCCTTTTGCGAGAAAGAAGGGGAGCCACCCTAAACCAAATGCAGGATGATGCGGTAGAAATCGAGTCTAATATGATGGCTTCGAGTAAGATTAAAGCCAAAGTAGAAACTAAACCGAGAAACTAAACTAAGCTGGTCCGTCAGGGTCTAATAGATCCACAAATGAAAAGGTAGAAGATATGGCCAGAGTAATTAAAGAACTATCTAATAAAATATCCAGAATGGAGCTCGAACAGGCCAAAGATGATTCTTTCCCCAAAAAGGATTTCAAGAGGAACCCCAACCCCCCGAACTAGCAAAGACAAATAAAAAACGAAGATCAAAAAATACAAGCTCCCTTAAAGAACGAAAATTTTATAGGAGCGAATGATTTTCAAGACTTTGGAGATTCGGATAATGATGTCATGAACTTCGGTGATGAATGGACACAACCATATCTGACTCATGAAGATTATGAAAAATCTCTAAACACGCAACAACCATCAAATAAGGGTGAAGAAAGTGATCATACTGACCTTTGTGAATCTCAACAAGAAACTGAGATGATAATGGCTGAGATCCAACCCAAATATAACTTAAGATCTAAGAGTAAGCCCATCTCAACTGCTCAACCCAAGAAAATCCTCCAAAGAGGTCAAACTTATGAGCCTAATACGGAAGAGAACTTATTACCCAACAACAAAACGAAAGTAGTAAGCACACAAGAGTCTGAAGTGGAAAAAGTTGAGACCCAAGCACAAGGAACCGAAACAGCTAATAAAATTATGTCTTCAACGAGGACCATGAGTAATAAAGTGGTCCAGATCAATAAGTTGGAAAGGAAGGATTCAAAAGTATCAACCAAAGAAACAAACAAGGTGAGTAGAGCTTTCAGTTTTGAAAACGAGATAAATAAAATTAAGATACCAATCCCTTTGGTAGAATTAGCAAAAAACCCAGTTTATCGGAAGCAGATTACCAAAGCGATGGGTGTCTCTGAGATAGAAAGCCAGTCTTGTGTTTTAAACATGGAAGATGACAAAACTAACATCACTTTTGGTCCCCATTTTGAAGGGACCAAAGACACCATTGCTCCCTTTTATATCACTTTAAATGTGTATGATCAATTGCTACATAATTGCATGTTAGACTCTGGAGCCTCCCGTAACGTTATGCCTAAGATTATTATGGACAAATTGGGTCTCCAGATCACCAGACCTTATGGATATATTTACTCCTTTGACTCAAGAAGGGTTAAGTGTATGGGGATGATAAAAGATTTGGTAGTTACCCTGGCACAGGTCTCGGTTAAGAGTATCCTGATGGATGTGGTTATTACAGATATTCCCCCTAAGTATGGCTTACTGTTGTCTAGGTCATGGGGAGCCAAGCTGGGGGGTTCTCTTCAATTGGATATGAAGTTCACCACAATTCCTGTGTTTGGTGGTCAGTTTACTCACTTGTACAGAGAAACGATATTAGCCTATACGGTAGGCGACCCTCAAAACCCGAACAATTTCCCTATTTACATTGCAGATCAAGATTTAGGAAATTGTATCTTATCTTTTGATGATGGTTTAGATGGTTTTCCAGAGGAAAACAATATAGAGCAGGAAGAGTCAAGTTATATGACAGAGGATTTGTGTAGCACCGATGTCTGGAAAATGAATTTTGATGGTGCCTCATCTTGTGAAGGGGCAGGTGCAGGAGTTCTTTTAGTGGCTCCCAAAGGAAAGTTCGTGGTTCCTTTTTCCTACAGACTGCAGTGGGATATAGATTACACTAATAACGTATGTGAATATGAAGCATTGGTCTTAGGATTAGAGGTTTCCAAGAAGATAAATATAAATAACTTAGAGGTATATGGAGATGCAAAGTTAATAGTCAAACAAATAAACCGACAGTACCAAGCCAAGCATCCCAGATTAATATCATACAAAAATTGTGCCTGGGATCTCATGGAAAAAAATTTCTCGTCCGTAAATGTCCACTTTATCCCTCGCATAGAGAATTTACATGCTGATGCATTGGCTAAAGCAGCTTCAACCTTCTCTCCTCCCACAACTTTCAAACTGAAGTATCACATAGAAATCAGACACAGACCATCCATACCAAACAATATCCATCATTGGTAGGTCTTTTAGGATGATGAACAAATCAAGAAATTTATTGAAGCAGTGGGTGAATTCTCCAAAACTCACGCAGACCACGAAAATCAAAATGAACCGATATGGATCATGTAAGAAGGGGAGGATCCTGAAGCTTTCTGAGAAAAAATCGCAGATCATCGTATGTTGGTCCTTAAAAACAACCAGATTCTGAAAGGATTGATTCCTTTAGAAAGACTTTTTGATAAAAATGACATACCTGTGAAATCCACCTTACAACCCCAACCAGAAGAAGTGGAGGATTGTGATATAGGAACCAAAGAAGAATCTAGGATGGTAAAAATATCCAAGTTCCTTCCTCCCGAAATAAAAATTAAATATAAAGACCTACTCAGCTAGTATAAGGATTTTTTCGCCTGGTCCTATGATGAGTTAAGAACATATGACACTTCCGTAATTGATCACAAGATACCTTTGAAGCCTGGGGTCAAACCATTTAGGCAAAAGCTTAGACAGATCAACCCCATTTTGTTACCTGTGATCAAAAAAGAAGTTAAGAAGCTTTTAGATGCAAAAATAATCGTACCTCTGAGATATTCAGACTGGGTAGAAAACCTGGTCCCGGTCAGGAAAAAGAGTGGGGAAATCAGACTGTGTGTGGATTTCTGAAAATTAAATAAGTCGTCTCTCAAGGAAAACTATCCGCTACCCAAAATGGACCATGTATTAGAAAAGGTAGTTGCAGCAAACCGAATGTCTATGATCGACGGTTTCTTTGGTTATAATCAAATCGACATGAATGAACAAGACAGAGAAAAAACTGCTTTCACCACACCATGGGGTACGTTCATGTATGACAAAATGTATTTTGGTTTGATGAATGTAGGGGCCACATTCTAGCGCGCTATGGACATCGCTTTCATAGGAAAAAGGGATAAGTTCATAGTCATTTACCTCGACGATTTGATGGTTTTCTCTAAAACCGACGAAGAACACTTGACACATCTTAAACAAACTTTCGAAAAATGCCACTGGTTTGGTCTATCTTTAAACCCAAAGAAATCACATTTTTCCATGCGGGAAGGTAAGCTATTGGGTCACATCGTATCTAGGGATGGAATCAGGATTGATACTAAGAGGATTGAAGCAATAGATACTATAAATATTCCCAGAAATGTAAAAGAAATTCAATCTTTCTTAGGTAAAATAATTTTTTTACGAAGATTTATCCCGAATTTCGCTGAAATTGTAAAATTGATCATAGGTATGTTGAAAAAGGACAGCGAAGTAAAATGGACAACCGAGGCCAAAGAATCATTCACACATATTAAGAAAGTCATAAGCGAGGCACCTGTGTTAGAGAGCCCAGACTATCTGAAAGATTTTCTTATTTTCTCATTTGCCTCCGAACACACTATCGTCGCGGTGCTCCTACAAAAGAACGAAGAAGGATTCGAACAACCGATCACCTTTTTCAGCAAGAGCCTTAGAGACACGGAAATGAAGTATGATATAATATAAAAACAGGCGTACGCCATGGTAAAAGCATTAAAGGCATTCAGAACGTATGTACTACACTCAAAGATAATTGTGTACGTGCCTACCAGTTCTGTGAAAGATATATTGGTACAGCCAGACAGCGATGGAAAAAGAGGGCGATGGCTCGCCAAAATCCAAGAATTTGATCTGGAAGTCAAAATGACCAAATTGATAAAAGGGAAAGGCCTGGCCAAACTCTTAGCTGAGTCGAATTTCAGAGCCCTAGATATCAATTCCCTGGAAGAAGGCGACGAAGACATGAACCTAAATGAGATGAATGAGGAAACAGGTCCAAATAAGATCAAAGATAAGTTCATATCATTAGGATGGTATAGAGGCATAGTGTCATACCTGCTAACTCTAAAATGTCCAAATGAGTTGTCACCATCTAAAGCCATGAATTTAAAACTCCATGCAGTTAAATATTGTATCGCCTATAATCCGCTATATTGGAAAGATCCACTCGGTTTCCTGCTAGTCTATTTAGTCGAATTGGAAAATCAACGGGTTATAGATGAATTTCATGAGGGAATCTGTGGCGGCCATCACACTTGGAGAGCTACAACTTACAAGATTATGAGGGTTGGATACTACTGGCCAAAACCTTTCTCGGACGTTAATGCCAAAGTGCGTGCCTGCAACCCTTGTCAACTATTTGTAGGTAAACAGAAGATCTCGGCACTGCCTTTAGTTCCAGTCAAATCTGAAGCCATGTTTCAGCAATGGGGTCTAGACTTCATAGGTGAGATTAATCCCCATTCTAGTGCTCAACAAAATTGTATCTAACCGCAATGGATTATGTTACTAAATGGGTGGAAGCCATTCCAACCAAAACGGAAACAGACTCGATGGTAATCGATTTTTTAGAAGACAATATTTTGTCTAGATTTGGGTGCCCCCAAAATATAGTTACTGAAAATGCCCATGCCTTTAAATCTATGGCTATGATCAACTTATGTCAGAAGTATAAAATCATTCTCGGCCATTCCACAACATATTACCCCCAGGGAAACGGATTGGTTGAATCATCTAACAAGAGCCTGGTAAATATAATCAAGAAAGTATTGGATGAAAATAAAAGGTCTTGGCATGTGCACTTAAAATACGCATTGTGGGAGAATCACATAAGCACAAAAAGGCCAATCGGAATTTCACCTTTTCAGATGGTATATGGGACCGATGTTGTACTACCTATAAACCTAGTGCTCCCAATGATGAAGTTATGGAAATATCAAAATGAAGAACCCAATCATGTCACCAGAAGGATAAATCAACTGATCGAGGTTCAATAGCATAGAGTCAAAGTAGATGAAAAGATGCAGAAGTACCAAGATGACATGAAGGCATTGTTTGACCGCAAAGCAAAGGACAGAGATTTCCTCCTAGGTGATTTAGCATTAAGGTGGGATGCAAGAAAGGAAGAAGCAACAAAACATGGTAATTTTGACCATCTCTAGTATGGGCCATTCAGGGTCTCAGCTTTGGAAGGAAAAAATTATTTCCTACTGGAAAATATAGACGATGAAGTCCTCAATGCCCCTGTCAATGGGCAGTATCTGAAGCATTATATGACGTAACAGTCGCCAGATTCAAAAAAAATATATATATATATATATATATATTGTGTACATATATATATATTTTTCATTTAAACATCGCTCTTGATTTTCTTTTTCGTTCATGAACTTTCGATACATTTCAGATAGCCCCGATAATATTCATATTTTCCTCTTACAGGATTCCAGCTGCATACAAAACAAGCAGGAGAAGTAAACTTAAAGTCGGTGTCAGAAATGAATCGGCTTAAACAAGTGATACCTAAGAAATTTCATATTGCACAAAGAAATTGAAATGAAAAGGTAAAGATGAGATTTCTCAAAAGACATGTTCTAAAGGACTATTAAAAAAAAAAACCAAGGTAACCTCACTCAAACAACAACATCAGCTGAACTAATAAATAACAAAGTTGTTTCTCGATTTAATAGTCTACGAAAATTAAGACAAATTAAATGATTTACCCACTTTAAAAGCAGTCAGTCAAAGTAAAGTATCCCCGACAATATCTACAAGAGTCAGTTTTGAATTTTTTATCTCTGTATTTTTCAGTCAGTAAGTCACTACCTGGCATCCTTCTATCTTCGGCTCTTCAGATTTTCAACAAGAAGTCACCACCGCATCCTTCTATCTCGGTTTCTTTAAAAAAAAAAAGTCACCATCTTTCCGTTTCATATAGGAAGGGATAAGAGTTTTTGTTTCAACCTCGTTATCTTCAAAGCAGATTGTGGAAAAAAAAAGTAGGTCTTCACAACTTCTCGATCCCCTGCTAAACAAAGGAATGTTTAAAGTGATCCTAACTTTCCTAGGTTTTTCAACGACATCGGAGGATTGAAGCTTGCTCAATTAGAATGCCCTAAGAAAGTTATTTCCCCTTTTTTCCCTATGAACGAAGGTGTTGTGAAGGTAAAGGGAAGGTTGGTACCGAGTAATCAAAGTAATTTGACAGACCTATAATGCAAAATATTACACAGATATCAGCCCTGATACAAAATGATTTCCCCCATCTTCGCACTCTAAAAAGAAAATTATAAGACAGGTGGTGAAAGGAAATTCAGAAATGATTGCCCCCACCTAGTCCAAGAGACGATGAAAGGAAATTTAGAATGATTTCCCTCGTCTCATCATTTAAATGCATGAATATTTTCCGAAGGGGTGAAAGGAAATTAAGTAAAAGGGGCCAGATAACTTCACTGGGGTACTGAACAGGCTCGTTGGCAGTGAAGCAATATCTGAGATATCTATAAGGATGTTATACATGAATATCACTCTACTCCGGTAACCAATTCTTTTTAAAAACCTGATCTACATCCCAAGTTCAAACGGGACTTCCCAATTAAAAACATATAATCTTATTATTTTGATGCAAGTTGATAGGCGCAAGATCTGTTGGGTCTCCTAGAACTATTTTGATTGTCTTAAAGAAGACCTGAAATTAGTAGCGGGAAAGGGAAAGTTGTGAAAGGGACTACGACTAAGTTTAAAAAGAGTATCTGAGTCTAAAAAAAACTTTTCAAGGTAAAAAATGAAGTCTCTTTCCCCCTTCGATACCCTATTCTCAAGAAGCTTTTCACCTAATTGAAGTTATTGAATCAATTTACCCAATATTGGCACGTGGTCTATTGTTCTTCCTGCCTTACAAGAAACAGGGATCCCCAGTTGGAGCCTATGTTGGAGCTGCCTTTGTTTTTCTAGCCCGTTACAAGTTTCATTCTTAATGCTCGAAATTGAAAGATGGTTTTCGTATTTTCCCTCTGTGGTTTCAATGTCTCTGAAGCTTTATCATGCGAGCAGCGATGATTATTGTACTCTCGAGGCAAGTCCTACCTTTCGTAAAAATGTTTCCTCTTTTGTTCTACCTTGGGATCTCGTAGGTCAGATGCTATAAATCACATAGTTCACACATCCCAAGCTACGAAATGGCTAAATCGTTTTAATTTTCACCCAGGGTAGTAACAGGAGTAAAGTTTTCCCTAAACAATGATTAAACATCCTCAGGTTTTCGCACCTCGGCGTTCACCAAACCCAAAATTTTATTGTCATAGCCCCGATAGACGAGAACATGAAGTCCTTATTTTAGTAACCCGCATCAAGGTTAAAAGTAAAAGCTAAACCATGGTAACGTTCTGTTGACAATTCGCTACTCGGTGTTTTCTTTTTTAAAAGTTATGTTGTCTAAACCCCAACTCGTGAAATCACGATAAGGGTATGATCATAATTAATTAATCACATAATCCAAGTTTATATTCCCTTTTAATTAAGTCGTATTATTGTGATCTCGCGGTTTCACATCTTGGCATGCAAACTTCCCAGAAGCTTACCTTTAAAGATCCGAGTCGCGATACAATGAATATAAATAATCACAGAATTAATTAAGATCCTAATCATAATTATGGTTTCTATTAATCAAAATCAATCATCGCAGTTTCGGGGGTTAGAGGTTCAAAAGGTTAAAGAAAAATTCTCGATACGACGATTTGCGAAAGATTAATTAACGTTGGTAAAACCGGATTAATTAAGCTAAATCAATACATATCACGTGTTTCAATGCTTGCATGATTTACAAGGTAGAGTTATTCTTTCCATAAACCAACTGACATTTTAAACCGCCAAAATTTATGACATTAATGAGGAAATAGGGAAAATCGATGAATAAAGATCGGATTTTTATGGCTAAATTTATTTCTAAACACGATTTGACAGACCTGTTCTGAAAGGTACCGAGTTTTCGAATATATATAAGATTTGTTATGCATTATAACAAATTCATTTCTACATTATGCAGAGCACATTATATCTGAGCAAGCTGACTTCTGTATGTATACGTATTTCTATCGCAGAAGAGCTAAAGCACAATCTCCAACCATGGCTCCACGAAAAGCATCCAAAGCTAGTGTTGAGGTTTCGGGACAAGGCTCGGACAACGTTGTTGATACTTTTCCTTGAAGTATCTACTTGGTCCTGAATTGGTCGTTCGTTTCAGATGTTTTGCAGGCTGAATTGGTGGATTATTTCGATGACTCCAGCAACAATGAAAAAGATGACATAACCACCAAGTATACGATCGTCATTCAATCCGGAATGCATAAAGTAGCATCCAGGCCATGATTGCTTCTATATTATGACATGGTCCGATGGGCATTAGACCATGTGGACATACCGAACAAAACCATCATGAATGAGTAGAAAGTCACCATCGAGACTTTCAGGCCGGAACATCTGCAAGCGATGTATAAGCTTCCCACAATGTCCAACTATACATATGGTGCTGAATTCTTGGACGAGTTCAAGTAGAAGGAATGCATACAGTATGATAAAACCATATCCATTTTAATAAGAGATTGGGTTTCGCATGCTGTGAAGTTCAGAGCTGATAGCCACGGCATATATTCAATAGATTCCTTAGAACCATAGTACAAGTATGTTGCCATGATGACATGTAGGTTATACGGGAGAGAGGAAACTCACAATTTTTTATTCCATGGGTGCCTCTAATGTTTCGGGTCACCGAAGGCAGTTCCTTCGATTGGGAGAAAATTTTTTCTGATAGATTGACCAGTTGGGTCACAGAGTATCGGGCGCAGAAAGAGAGCGGAAAGGAATCTTCATTTTTCATGTCTGCATACATTATGGACGCCGTGTGTTTTTTAACACCATTTCCCTTAATGAGCTGGAGTTGGACCCCAGCAGAAGATGAGCCTATCCACATTTATCATGCAAAATTGTGGGAAAACAAAGCAGCAAATTTTGTGTATGAAATCTTCAACTGGGTGATGGTGCCCCTGCATGTCACTATTTTTGGCCACCCACCAGCTAGGATCTCAGACAGTATAGTAAAAAATCTGAGCAGCATAATAGACTGGTATGTAGAAGATGAATTTTCATACCTCAGAGTTTTCAGGGCTTCTGTTCCCCCGCATGCATTGCCATTGTTCATTCCCGACAAGCTGGCTTGTTGTGAGGTTTCCAGACAAACAGTAATCGGTGGTATAAGGAAGGAGCTTAAGGGATACTCAAAGAAGGTATGGCCACCTTTTCCTATTCATTTAAATTCATATTCTTTATTAGATTTTGGGCATGCCAAAGCTGAGGCAGAAACCCTGGAAGACCTAAATTTGGTCCTCATTGAATACAAGAAGCACGATCCACAAAGGGTTGTGAGCAATCATTTGGCCAGTTGCGGGCTCAAGATATTTGAGCACGAGAATTCACCCTATGATGACATTTTTTGAGGCCCAAGGTCCTATGCCGAGATTCTAGCTCGGATACAAACCTTGGCACCCAAGGAGAGAGCCGATGTTCTAAAGTTCCAAGAACATCGACGCAGTTGTCTTCCCGTAGTGTTGCGAGATGAAAATCCAAGTACGACGGAGGTGAAACAAAAAGATGTCGAAGGCTCTAAGGATGTGAATCTCGATCAGGAAAAACACTGAGATGAGGGAGAGTGAACTAATAATTAGAAAGTAGTGATTAAAACTCCCAACCCACCGAAGAAGCAGAGTCTGGTTACTACTCCGGGAAAATCAACGAAGCAGATCGGAGAACCTATCTCATCAGTTACTCCCTTGCAGTCAACTCAGGGAAATATTGACGCAGGGTGGATCTTCAATGAAGAGTTGAGGCCTATAAGGGTAGAAGAGCTCCCTCTGAATGAGTTCTTCTTCGATAAGAAGAGAAAGGCAGTGGTAAAGAGGGAATTCTATTAGGAAGGAGAGTCAATAGCCAAGAAATACAAAGTCATAACTGATGGGAAGGACAAGAAGAATGAATAGTTCGCGACTGAAATAGCAGGGACATTAGGAGCATATGCCTCGGCGAATCAATTTTCAGTCAGGCTTTTGAAAAACAATCTTAAACGAAAAAATCGCCTCATCAAGACCCTTGAAGCCAGACTGGCCACAACAACAGAGAATGCCAAAGACCAAGTGAGCATAGGAATAGAGGAGGCTAGGTTGGCTAATAAAAACAAGATAGAGCTACTCAAGACTAAGCTCGAGCAAGCAAAGTTGGTGGTCCAGGATGGTTAAATGCAAGCAAGCCAACAAAAGGATTTGATCGAACAACTACAGTCTAGGGTGGAGATCGTCAAGAGCAGAATGATAAATATTGAGATGTTCAAGTCGCAGGCGATGGAGATTTTGAGCAGAGTCTCTGTGGCCCAACGAAATTTACTCGCCAAGGTAGAAGCGATCCGGGACAACTGTTTTCTAGTCAACCACATTTCGGAGAACTTATCTGCTAGAGAAAGGGAAGCTGGAGCAGAACGGGTCGCCTTCCAAGAGGCTGTGATAGCCACAAACAACAGGGATTCGGGAAGTACTCCCAGGTTCACCATTTCGGAGCAGACAAGAGGAAACATTCTATTAAAATAATGGGAGCACAACATCACGGAAGGCAAGTTGCAAGACAAAAGGGTAACAAATTCCTTATAACAGGCCTTTAGTTCTATAGATGGCAATCTTCTAGGAATTGATAGCGGAGGTAATGCCGAGGCATTGATTCAAATGAATATGGAAAAAATGTCACTTGATTTGAAGGAAAAAGAGGAAAGAGATTCGGTTGAGATCTCCCAAGTGACTATGGTGGACATAGTCCAAGTAGACAAATGTATGATTAAAATAAGCACACAATTATTCACTATCGACATCATAGACAGACAGATGGAAGACAGGCTGTTGCAATTAGCTCGAGATTGTTACTCTTTTGAGGCCAACTGTCAAGAAGAACTATCAAGGCTGATATCTCGGTTGGTTGAAAGACGTGTCACCTGTACCGAACACATGCAAGGACAAACTTATGGTACCAAGTGAAGACAGAGAAGAAGAAATGTAGCGATTTCTCTCCTCCCTATCATAACTGAAATTTTTGTAATGATTGAGATTTCGCCTTATTGTAAAACTGTATAAATATACCATAGAAAGAAAGAAAAGGGGCTTGACCTTTTTGTGTCGATTGTAATAGATTTTTTACATTTTGAGAGTTAATACAAAGAAAATCTGAAGATTCTCAATTCCGTCACGACTCTGTTATGAGTTTGTTTTCTTGTATCTCATATTTCATTTCATTTCATATTCATAACTGATGAATGCTTTGTTGTAATTTAGTACGACCACTACTATAGCGAATGAATTTTGGTTTTCTGTAATTGTTTACTATTTTTCCTCTGTACCAGCTATCAGCATGTGTAAGACTAGTCAACACTTTCAGAATTCTATATATATTTTATGCTACATCAGGTTACTTCCTTACAGTTCTCCTCTCTTATTTATACGTGAGATTATCCCTTGATAGGAGCCTCACATCATAGGCAACTAAATGTTTTTCTCCCACCTCATACATTTTATTAAGATATAACTCAGTTACGGGAAAGAGCCTTTCATTTGCACCCCGTTATTTCCGAAACCGTAAATTCTCTTTTATACGACCAAATTGAGACAGCACTTAATTTCTCTCTGAATTTTTTCTTATTTTACTATTCTTCCATGACTGTCCCTGTACCAACACAACCAGATATCGAACCCGGATTATCAAATCAAACGCACATTGCCTTAAACCTTTTCAATACTATTCTTAAAACAACTACTACCCGGGTTGAACTCGAACATTCATGGGCAGCGATTGAACAGGATATAACCATCTAGGAACAGTTGGAAGCTAGACAACACCAATGTAGAAATCTTCCTTAGTTTCCTTTGTCGAAGTTTGGAATTTCTCTCTTCTCCACCCTTTACTCACTTTCAGATGCCTAGACACTATACTTATAAGCCTTAAGTACAGACTCTGGAACAACATGATGTTTGGGGGTTCCTTGTTCATCGTTACTCATTTTTTGTTCCTCATTTATTATTTCTCTTGGTATTGGCATGGAAAATGAATTATGGGGAGAGAGGATCCATTGCTTCTTGGCTGCAATAAATTTTTTATTTTTCCAGGAGGGAATGGATGCTCATGTGCATGATAATAATGGAAGTTTAGAGAGAACTATCCACAACTAAGAATACTTGGAGTTTCTAGCATTGAAATTCCTAACCAGTAGCAATAGAGCCTTGGAAAGAAGTGGAACAACCTAAGGGACTGCATTGCATAGAAATTGTTTCATTTCTTTGGGTTGTGCAGGCTGAAGGGGAAGAGATCTAGTAAACTAGGATTGTTGTGTGGTTGGGAAAACTGTGAGAGATTGACAGTTGATTGTGTGTTAGATTCATCCTAGGACCCATCCTTGTGGATTCATAGCCCTGGCTCATAGGTGACTTACTGTTGAGACTTGGAACAACAATGTCTATGGTTGGGCGGAATGTCCGACATTTGGAGCTAGTTGGTGAATTTTTATTTGAAACGATAAGTGATCTCTAAGTTTTCTATGTAATTTATATTTTGTTTTGTGTTTATTATCTCTGAGATGTATTAACATTATTCATGATTGTTGTTATTGTCATGCATGACATTATGGTCATTTATTTTATAGTTTATCATGTTTTTTTATTATTTCATGTGTCGGTAACATTTTTCTTGATTAATAAATATTGGTAATAGAAATTCAAATTTTCCCAAGAAGGCAAATTTAGAGGTACTCGACTAGTGGAGACATGATAGTTTGATAATGAGAGTTATTCCACCATGATGTGAATCAAATTGGTGTTTTGGGAATGCCACAAAGAATAAAATGTAATTCGAGTCCCAATGAAAGGAACAAATGAAAAATGACTAAGTGTAGACTTGCAGAGAGAGAGTAATGCGAGAATAGGTTAATGTAGGATTCTGTGAAAATACAAAGTGACTAAGTATGGAATATTAGCATAGCATACTATCCACAGTAAGATGTGTAGATAGAGAGAGTCAATCAAGTTATCAAGGACATGTTGAGGATGTATGTGATGGATAAGCCATCTAAGTGGGAATATTACTTGCATTTGGTTAAGTTTTCCTATAATAATGGGTATCAATCTTCATTGAATATGATCCCATTTGAAGGTTTGCATGGAATAAAATGCAATAATCCAATGAGTTGGGACAACCCAACAGACAGAGTGGTACTTGGGCTAAAATTACTCAAGGATATGGAAGATCATATGGTTAAAATTAAATAGAATTTGAAGGAAACACAATATAGACATAATATTTATGCAGATAAGAACAAGACATATAGAGAATTTAAAGTGGGAGATCATGTACCTTTGAAAATGAATCCCAAAAAGAGCTCATTGTAGTTGGGCATTTGTACAAAGTTGGCAACCAAATTTTGTGGTCCATTTGATATATTGTATAGAATAGGGCCAGTTGCATACATGCTTTCATTTCTTTCTTCCATGAATGTGCATAATGGATTTCATGTCTCTTTGCTTAAAAAGTATGTACATGATCCTAACCATGTTATTGATTGGAATTTGATTTAGGTGGAGCTAGAAGGAGACTTTCAGGTCCAGTCGGTGTGCATATTGGAAATGAAGGTCAAATTTCTCTGGAATCAAGCCATAGGATTGATAAAGGTTTAGTGAGCCTACTATGGTCATGAAGATTCCATGCAAGCAGAGTACTCGTGGCGTTTTGAATAATTTTGAAATTTTTTATTTTATGTCTTGTATATGCACTGAGGACAATGCCAAAATAAGGGGGACAATAATGTAATACCCTAATTTTGAATTCCCCAATTCATAATGTATTTTGGAAATATGCTTAGATTTGTGAGATGATATGTTAAGGTCAGAGTGCCTAGAAATGTAATTCTTAGAATATTCTTAATAGAATACATCGTTGTCTACAAAACAGAGAAGGACAAAGATAGGGGACTATGATTCCATGAGAGAGGGGGATAAACGAGATAAGTGTTTTTTTATTATTTTTATTTACCCATCTTGGTATTAGTTGGTAAAAGTGGTTACATGATCATCTTCAGGAATTCTGTGTGGTTATTTATTTCATGTAATTATATAAAACCCACTTTTGGGATGTTTGGGGGTTCCTTGTTCATCGTTACTCATTTTCCATTCCTCATTTATTCTTTCTCTTGGTCTTGTTATGGAAACCAAATTAAGGGGAGAGAGGAGCCATTGCTTGTTGGATGCAAGAAATTATTGATTATTCCAGGAGGGAATGGATGCTCGTGTGCATGATAATAATGGAATTTGAGAGAGAATTGTCCACAACTAAGAATCCTTGGAGTTTCCAGCATTGAGATTCCTGACCAGTAGCACTAGAGCCCTGGAAAGAAGTGCAACGACCTCAGGGATTGCATTGTAGATAAAGGGTTCCATTTCTTTGGGTTATGAAGGATGAAGGGGAAGAGAGCTGGTAAACTAGGATTGTTTTGTGGTTGGGAAAACAGTGAGATCTTGATAGTTGATTGTGTGTTAGAGATGGCCTAGGAACCGTCATTGTGGATTCATATCCCTAACTTAGGGGTGTCCTACTATTGATATTTGGAACACCAATTCCTATGGTTGGGTGGAATGTCCGACGTCTGGAGCCAGTTGGTGAATTTTTGTTTGAAAAGATAAGTGATCTCTATGTTTTCTATGTAATTTATATTCTTCTATGTGTTTATTATCTCTAAGATTTATTTACATTATGCATTATTTTTGTTATTGTCGTGCATGAAATGCTAGTCATTTATTTTATAGTTTATCATGCTTCTTGATTATTGCATGTCTCAGTAACATGTTTCTTGATTAATAAAGATTGGTGATAGAAATTCAAATTTTCCCAAGAAGGAAAATTTAGATGTACTCGACTAGTGGGTGCATGAGAGTTTGATAATGAGAGTTATTCCACCATGACCTGAATCAAACTGGTGGTCTGGGAACACCACAATGAATAATATGTAATTTGAGTCCCAATGAAAGGAAAGAATGAAAATCGACTAACTGTAGACTTGCAGAGAGAGAGTAATGTGGGAATAGGGTAATGTAGGATTCTGTGAAAATAAAAAGTGCCTAAGTATGTAGAGTTGTAGGATTGCAAGGATATGAAGGGCCTTCTGGCAACCTACATTTGCAAAAATGGCTAAGTATGGGATGTCAAAAATATCACTAAGTACCACCAAGGAACTAAAACACTGATCATGGAAACTTGATAAACATTCAGCTCCAACTGTGGGACAATATCCCTCTAAAGGTTCTTGAGAATCCAGAGAGCCTTGTACATTAGGTAGTGGAGTCAAGATAAAAATAAATTAATCTTCTAAAGGAAAGAAAAATGGATAATGAGGGTGAAATATATAGTGGAGATATACAAAGTGGGAAAAGGAAAGGAAAAAGGGATATCTACAATGGTGATAGGGAATTAGATAAAGAAATGATTGAGATATTGCTCGTTCATAGGAAATGTCTAGACTATTCCCTTAATATCTTCTAGTATATAAGAATTGAAATAAAAAAAAAATTCAATTTTACGTGTTCCAATCTAGATATCTTCAAACTTAGTATGAAGAGATAATTTTTCCTTTTCTTTTGAACCGGATTATTTTCAGCATGAAATGAGATCGGAGATATAATAAATAAATGCACAAAGATATCGCAGATATTCAATAATATAACAGAAATATATCATAGATGCAACCATAAACACAGATATACAATAATACATGATTTCTATTAATGAAATAAATGTACAGAGACTGTAAAATATAGAGTGAAAGACTCGATAGAATGGTGGCAGCTTATCTCTGAGAAGAGATGTGATGGCTACTTGCATTCACAAGAACATGATTACAATGAGGCTCTGAAGGCCCTTTTATAATAAAAAGGAATGCCAAAATTCCTAGACATCCAAAAACCTAACCCTCGAAGATGAAGCACCAAAAGTCATGTCGGCCCTGTTTGGGTAAGTTAGTACGTCAACTTCCCGGGGTCGTAACTTTTGCATACAATCTTTGTTTTAGGCATATGATAGCTCGTTGGAAAGGTATCATCGAGGATATTCATTTTGGGGGATCAATCATGCCTTTGGATATCATTGTGAACCTCAATCTAAAAAAACCTTCATTTGGGCCCTCAAAATGGCCTCGAAAGTTAAAAACTGCTAAAAATAGTAAATTGCCAATTTACTAGAAAGTTGTTTTGAGCTAATCGGAAAAGGTGGGTGGCCACCGATATCCACCTATATCAATCCTCCCTAATTAGGAAGCAATGTTCTCCATTGCGTTGAGTTCTCGGGGGAGAGGAAAAAGTGTTTGCTGAATCTGCATCTTGGTGAGTTGCTTGCCTTTCTGGAGACGTCGCACTGCTCAGTTTGTGGAAGTTTGTCACAAACTTGTTGAGGTTGAGGTTGTTCAACAAGTTGGGCTACATGAGAGGATGGTGTGAAGAAGGAATATTTTCTCTTTGCTGTAACTTTTTTGACCTGCTTCTATTGGATAGAATGTGCTTGGGGGGAAGCTGTAGTGGTTGCGGTGTCCTTCTATTCCCAATTTGAACAGATTGTGAAGAAGCTGAATTTTGCAGTATGAGATACTACCTTGTGACACTTTTTAGGTGGAACAGTAGTCGAAACTACCTCTGGTATTCTATAGATATGACTCCATAGAGAAACAATGACACTACGGGGTCGAGACTCATAAACAATGTGGTGCTTCCACATATATGGTTGGCCCAAGAGAACATCACAGACATCTAGTGGGGAAACATCACATAATACCTCATCCTTGAAGGGTTGGATTCCATATGAAAATCGACATTGTTGGCTGACACGAAGATCTCATCCTTGGCAAAGCCACCTGATGTTGTATGGTTGCGAGTGTGGTGTTGTCGACAATCCCAACTGTTTGATGACCTCTACTGAGATGAGGTTCTTCTGGCTTTTGCTATCAATAATAAAATGCAGTGGGGTCCCCTTCACCCACATCTATGAATGAAAAAGTTTCTCCCCCTCTTCAGGATCTGTTGGTTGTTCTGGTTGAATTATTGCGGTCGCGACAATAACAATGGGGTCTGCGTCAATGATCTGTCTTTTACCAGTATTTTCAAAATCTGATTCTGAATTAGGATTCAGCTCCTTGTCCTTGATCTCGGCCACCAATGACTATTTTGAATGACATTCATTGGTTTTGTGCCAGGGGATTTTGTGGAAATCACACCATTTTCCGGTGTCCTTCTTTGTCTTCCCGTGACCCTTCTTTTCATGTAGCTTGGACTGGTTTTCGGGAGACTATTTGTTAGGGACATCTTTGTCATACTTTGGTTGTTGTGGATTTGCATAACCAAAATCACATTTGTTATGGTGCTTATATTTCTCCTCGAATTTAACAGCATACCGATAGGCAGCACCGAGTGATGAGATGTCCAAAAAATCCATTTTAGTTTGGATGTATCTGTGTAGAGCCCCATGATATTTCAGAACCAAATGTCGTTCGGAGTCTTTGATGCCCAGCTTGGTGCGCAAGGTATGGAAGGTATTGGTGAAATATGGAATTGCTTGGCCAATCTCTTGCCGTAGTGTGGTCCATCTCATGTGTTGGTCCTCAAAGTTGCCAATAGGGTAATATTGATCCTTTACCGCATCCACAAAAAAATCCCAAGTGGGATTGGCCCCATATATTTCAGACTCCTCTATGGAACTATGCTCCCAATAAGTTTCCCACCAATGTTTTACATGGGGGAGAGCTTTAAGGAGTGCGAAGGTGATCTTTTCTTTGTCGGAAAATTTGTGAACAGAGAAATAACCTTCT
Source organism: Picea sitchensis (assembly GCA_010110895.2). NCBI lineage: Eukaryota > Viridiplantae > Streptophyta > Pinopsida > Pinales > Pinaceae > Picea > Picea sitchensis. Next base: position 34,203 of record SNQJ01S0038911.1, on the reverse strand, counting down.
AGCAGATTTAACCATTTGTCTAGGGATTCTACATTTATCTCTCCTTGAAACATAGGAATATCAAAATTAACTTGTACCTTGAAAGGTGAGGTTCCTCCAAAGTGGACTCTTGATGAATATGCGCTTGTTTCTATCGGTAGGCATTGAAATATGTGGGAAAAATTATCCATCATTTCATCCCTCTGTCGCGTGAGAGCTTGCTCAAGCAACAGACTAATATGATCATCTGCTCCATCGTTTTTATTTTCTTCTACCATTGAGGGTTTCTTGGGCATCCAAGAGCGATTTTCCTTAAGAGAGACAAGCTCGAGACCCAAATTTCTATACTCATACCTCGTCAGGGACATGCACTGAAAAAAATGACCAAGAACAACCTGCTCTGATACCATTGATCCGGATTATTTTCGGCATGAAATGAGATCGGAGATATAATAAAGAAATGCACAGAGATATCACAGATATTTGAATAATATAATAGAAATAAATCAGAGAAGAAACCATAAACACATACATACAGTAATACATGATTTCTATTAATGAAATAAATGTAGAGAGACTTTAAAATACAGAGTGAAAGACTCGATAGAATGGTGGCAACTTATCTCTGAGAAGAGATGTGATGGCTACTCGCATTCACAAGAAGATGATTACAATGAGAATCTGAAGGAATTTTTACAATAAACAGGAATGCCAAAATTCCTAGACATCCAAAAACCTAACCCTCGGAGATGAAGTGCCAAAAGTCATGTGGGCCCCGTTTGGGTAAGTTAGTACATCAACTTCCCGGGGTCATAACTTTTGCATACGATCTCTGTTTTAGGCATATGATAACTAGTTGGAAAGGTATCATAGAGGAGATTCATTTTGGGGGGCCAATCATGCCTTTGACTATCATTGAGAACCTCAATCTCAAAAAACCTTCATTTGGGCCCTCAAAATGGCCCCAGAAGTTGAAAACTGCTAAAAATAGCAAATTGCCAAATTTGCCAGAAAATTGTTTTGAGCCAGTCAAAAAAGATGGGTGGCCACTGAGACCTACCTGGATCAATCCTCCCTCCTTATGAAGAAATGGTGTCCATTGTGTTGAGTTCCTGGGGGAGAGGAAAAATCGTTTGTTGAATCTGCATCTTGCTAAGCTTCTTGCCTTTCTGGAGACATCGCGCTGCTTAGTTTGTGGAAGTCTGTCACGAACCTGTTGGGCCTGAGGTTGTTTAACAAGTAGGGCTACATGAGAGGACGGTGTGTAGAAGGAATATTTTTTCTTTGCTGCAACCTTGTCGACCTGCTTCTGTTGGATAGAAGGTGCTTGGGACGAAGATGTAGTAGTTGCAGTGTCCTTCTGTTCCCATTTTGAACATATTGTGAAGATGCTGAATTTTGTAGTATGAGATACTACCTTGCGGCACTTTTTAGGTGGAACAATAGTTGGAACTACCTCTGGTATTCTGTAGAGATGATGCCCTAGAGAAACAATGACACTATAGGGTCGAGACTCATAAACAGTGTGGCTCTTCCACATAGATGGTTGGCCCAAGAGAACATCACAGACATCTAGTGGAGCAACATCACATAATACCTCATCCTTGAAGGGTTGGATGCCATATCACAATCAACATTACTAGCTGACACAAAGATCTTGTCCTTGGCAAAGCCACCCGATGTTGTATGGCTGCGGGTGTTGTGTTGTCAACAATCCCAATTATTTGACGACCTCTGTTGAGATGAGGTTCTTCTGGCTTCCACTATCAACAATAAAATTCAGCAGGGTCCCCGTCACCCACATCTATGAATGAAAAAGGTGCTCCCCCTCTTAAGGATCTATTGGTTCTTCTAGTTTAATTGTTGTGGTCGCGACAATAGCTGTGGGGTCTGCGTCAATGATCTGTCCTTTACCAGTATTTTCAGAATCAGATTCTGAGTCAGGGTTCAGCTCCTTGTCTTTGATCTCGGCCACCAATGACTGTTTTGAGTGACATTCATCGGTGTTGTGCCAGGGGATTTTGTGGAAATCGCACCATTTTTCAGTGTCCTTCTTTGTCTTCCCATGACCCTTCTTTTCATGTGGCTTGGACTGGTTTTCGGGAGACTATTTGTTAGGGACGTCTTTGTCATACTTTGGTTGTTGATATTTGCAGAACCAAAATCTCGTTTGTTCTAGTGCTTAAATTTCTACTTGATTTTAACAACATATTGATAGGCAGCACCGAGTGATGAGATGTCTAGAAAATCCATTTCAGTTTGGATGTATCTGTGTAGAGCCTTATGTTATTTCAGAACCAAATTTCGTTCAGAGTCTTTGATACCCATATTGGTGCACAAGGTATGGAAGGTATTGATGAACTATGGAACTTCTTGGCCCCCCTCTTACCGCAGTGTGGTCCATCTCATGTACTAGTCCTCATAGTTTCCAATAGGGTAATATTGTTCCTTTACCGCATCCACAAAAAAATCCCAAGTGGGATTGACCCCGTATATTTTAGACTCCTCTGTTGTAGGGACCAAATTAATTTAACTCTATTAAATCCATAAATTGAAACAGTAAACTTCTACTTCTACACAGAAAACTCAGTAATTTCTTTTAATTCAGCATATAAGCATGTTAAATTAATTAATGAACAACAATTTCATAACACAATAGGAATTACTTAACAGAATAATACAAATTTACCTCTTCTTGATGGTAATTTCTCCGTTGACCCGGTTGTCCAACCTGCTGCTTTGCTACTGCCTGATGCACTGACCAACTCTGCCCAAACCAACTAACCTCCCAGTCAGCTAGGAGCATCCTGTCTGGCTCCCTAGCTCTAGGAAACTTAAAGGAATCCTGGCCCCCGTGCACAAAACCCCTAGCAACCCGGTGCCCCCTGCAATGATACTCAAAGACTGGAGAACTCCACCACAGAACCAGAAAATCCAAGCCAAGAAACCAGAACTCTCATCTCCCTCCAAAATTCTTCCCCCCAAAATGATGATCCCCCTTCCCGTAAGACTCCTCCCATCATATCCCTCCTTCACCGACTCTTTCCCCCTCATTAATTACCTTATCCCTTTATTCATTATCTTATCCTCTTATTTAATGTCTTATCATTTTATTTAATGTTTCTTATCCTTTTATTTAATGTTTCTTATCTCCTCCGTATACGTAAGTCTTTAATAAATTAAATTATTAACCCCTTTAACTTATTACCCACGTCATTGAATGTGATATGTAATTAATTAATCAAAAGTTATAAACAATTAATTAATAAATAAATATTTAATTAATATTATTAATGTTAATCAATATTTAATTAAAACCATATTAGAACAATTAATTATCAAATTAATTATAATTAATAATCCCTATACATCTATTTAGGCAGGGTTGTTACATACACCCACCCTTAAGGAAACTTCATCTCGAAGTTAAGGTATCTCCTGGTACAAAGGAAAAGAAGCATGGTTCACACATTCATAACAATTAACCGACATTATTAGTAAGTAAGTCAAGAAAACTCATACATACTAATGCGCATGTACAAGAAATGCATGTGTAGCTAGAACATACAAGTCTCGTGCATGTACTAATAATCAATAACTGTCACACTTTAGTAATTTATGTATGCATCTAATCCAATCAACAAGACTAGTCTTTTATAAAAGACAACAACCAATCAATTGTTTGAGAAATCCTTTAATTACAATTATCTGTTTCAACAATTTTATTTAGACAAATGTGGTTTAGTTACGAAATTATGAATATTCATACATACACATTTTCTTTTTAGAAGGGAAAACATTAAATTCCACCAGAAGACAAATCTCCATACTTTCTCAACTATTTCTACTCATCCTTCCTCCCTAACTTACTTCCATCTCCATTCCTATCCTTCCTCCGCTGGACTATCTTGG
>SNQJ01S0038911.1:10561-22907 GCA_010110895.2 Picea sitchensis | reverse complement strand
ACCAATACAAAGTGGATCTATGTAACAGTGTATGTGTTATTTGTCCAATAGAAACTCCTTCGCAACCTGGGCAAAGCATATATCAAAGTGATTACTCAACCTAGGGTCTTCTTACCAATCCCAATATGGTATGAATCTAACCATGTGAATAGATGTCCTGATGTCAAACATGGAAGAAACCACTTGATTACCGGTCAATGGTGTGAATCGTTAACAAGTGCGAGGGAGATCACCATTAATGTCAATGATTCCCAAGGTACCCTAGTACATTCCAGTGAATGTGAATAGATGAGTTGAATTCGAACACCCATGGAATCATTCGATCAGAGGTCAATTATGTAAACCTACTGTCGAATGTGAGGAGGCCTACCATTGAGGCATGCAGGTCCCAAAGTACTAATTGGTTTCTAAGCCTGATTCCTAGATAATGCATTGAAGTCAACAGGAATAGACTCATCGAGGGAGGGCCTTGATGTATCCCCCATCAACGACATGAAATAGACATAGAGATGTAATTGGCAGATCAAATGGACATGGACTGACATGGGTTTTGAGGAAAGATATTTGGGATGGATGACTCTAGAAGCGGATACTTACCTTGAACACTGAGGCACAACAGCAAAACATGACATGGACCAAAACTATGCAGTGGATACTGTGACTTATGTCGGGTGACCCCAAGGAGTGAAAGGAACTCAAAGGATTGGCTCAGTGCAGAGGTTCAATGGATTATGATGCATGCAAATGACAAAGTGATGTGTTCAAGGGCGACTCTAAGAATTGTTGGGTAATGTTCTCAAGAGACTGCTTGGCTTGCTCCTTTCAATTTCCCCCCCATCCAGATAGATGAGTACCTCTTTTTTATTTAATGAGCTCAAGGAGGATAACACATGCTCGATATAACTCACCTTCGGTAAGTTCCTCTTCCTTTTTTTAACGAACTGGAAGAAGTAAGGGATCGGTCCCATATGGGCCTGTCCATGTGTGTTTTAACAAGTCCAAAGATAGAAAACTCGAAGGTTTTTTTGGATTATAGAGTTTGAAAAAACACTTAAAAGAGAACTCTCTCAGTTCCTTTTTCGTATAGTGGTCTAACGAGACCAAAAAAGAGATAAACTATCGCTCAAAAGATGCCCTTTCCAACCTTTTAATGAGCATGAAAGAAAGCAAGATCACTCGACAATCTTTTCATATTTAGAGAGTCTGAAAAGAGTTTAAAGATGACTCCAGGGCGGTTCCTTTTTCGTGCAGTTAGTCTCACGAGGCCGAAAAAGAGATAAACTACCACTTGAAAGATGCCCTTTCGAACCTTTTAACGAGTGTGAAAGGAAGCAATATCACTCGACAATCTTTTCATGTTTAGAGAGTCTGAAAAGAGCTTAAAGGAGACTCCAGGGGGTTCCTTTTTCATGTATCTATACAGGTTCGAAAAAAGAGATAAAATTCTACCCAGATGCATTCTCATGTATTTACAAGCATGAGAAAGAACAAAGACTAAGCTCGGTATGCCCCCAACTTGAAAGCTGGTGGCTTAGCTCCAGAATGATCAGCAAAGGATGGAGACATGCGCCCCAAGCTTCAATTCATTCACCGGCTCTGAGGTCGTCACCAATTTCTCTAGTAGATGAGAAAAAGGAGAAGGGTGGATGAAAAGAAAGAGAAGTGACCGTTTCATTTTTTAATGAGCTTGACATAGGAAAATAACTATGCTCAGGACCTCTATTTCATTTTTTAATGATCTTTCCATAGAGAAGAGAAACTATGCTAGTGGTTGTTTCTTGATCATGGTTTCCAAGAGGATAACGCTCTGGAAGGATGCCACAGCAAGGGATAAAACATGGTCATGGCATCTAGGAGATCTTCACTGGATGGAAGATAATCACTTGAGAAGGAACACATGTCGAGGGTTGTGATAGGAGTAAGGAGATCAGGCTCCAATAATCCTACCGAAGAAATCACCATGTCCACTACCGGATCCAAATTGTCGGAAGTTGAAAACATGGGAGATGATGAAAAATCAACACCAGGAGGGGAGATAGATGGTATATCTGCCCAAATTTCTTCATGAGGGGGAATAAAAGAGGATCGATGATGGTTATCATCCCAAGGTAGATCATCAATACTAAGCATTTCCATAATAGATTCATCAGAAGGGAAAATTTGGGAAATGTAATCGACGACAGACGATAGGGAATCCAACCATGAGGGCACTGAGTAGGCATCAGGTGCCAGAAAATGTGGGATGTCCGGAGAGGGAGAGGCAGATTGAATAGCTACGTATGCAGCCTTGGCTGGGCTAAGTGGCATGGTGTCACCGAGTACATCGAATTCCAGAGGACTAGGCACAATCTAGGGATCAGATGATTCCAAGGATTGATAAGGCATAGTCGAGATCATATTTACGGTGGAAATATGATGCACGGTAGGTGGAAGTGGTGTAGGGAAAGTACACATAAGGATATAATATTTCAATAAGCCAACACCAATTCTTTCATACGTAACTGGGTGGTCTCCCAAAAAAGGAATGTTGTTGGTGACAGGGACGCGAGCGTCGGGTGTACAGAAATCAAGTTGATCGATAGTGAAAATTTTTCATTGATGGGGGAATTGTACACATCGAAACACTGACGAGGCGATGGCAGTCATAGCATAGAACCAACTTCTTCCAAGTAGTAGGTTGTAATCGAGGGGGGAATTGACCACCTCGACATCAACGGTAACAGTTTTGCTGCCCAACTGAACGACTAAGGATTGTAACAGTCCGTGTGGATGAAAACCTCGCCCATCGAAAGTGCGTAATATCGTGGGGGATTTGTTAAGGGTAAGTGATTTTAAGCCTTTCCAACAGGCTAGAGACATGACACAAGTAGAGGCTCCCTCATCCAAGATAGTTCTGTGGATTTGTTGATTGTGGACAACAACATCGATTTGGAAAGCTAGCTGGTGAGAGACTCATGGTTGATGATCATCCAAATTAAACGTGAGATTATTTGATGACTCGAGATCAAAAGCACCAATGGCAGCTAAGAGCATTCTATGTTGGCTAGGATAGTGTTGTAGAACTTCTAAAGTGGACATAGCACACAGAGCTTGAGCCAAATATTCAACGATGTTGTAGTTTTGGGGAGCCCGTGAACTAGGATTAAAGGTAGATTTTTGAATAGTGCTCTTAGGAGGGTGTAAAATGGAGTGAAATGAAGGTTTCTCAATCTTAAGTGGCCCGGATGGAGGACTAATAGATGGAGGATTAACAGAGGATGGTAATGGGTCCGGTGAAGAACCGTTAGTAGTCTTTGGCTTATCAGGTTTAACTGGCGTGTCATATGTCACAGTGCGAGTGGTTAGATTAACCCCGTTAAAGATGTAAATGTGGGCACTTGTCGAGGCTTCATCATGGGGTTGGTTGGAACTGCCCCTAGAGTGGGGGTTTGAGCAACCAAAGATTGTTGCTGCGGGAAAGGCTGAGTAAGTACAGCGGGTTGTGAATTTCCTTTAAAAATCTTGGCCACTTCATTGTGATGTGGATAGTCTTGGGTGTAGTGATTGTCACCACAAATGAGTCAGGGGAATTTCATTTTCTGTTGTGGTTGTTTCCTGACAGCAGGGGTTTGCGGTTGATTTTTGGGTTGTTCGTTGTTATTGTTTTTCTTTGGTTTATTTCTCGCTTTCTTCTTGCCCCCAGGTTGTTGTGAAGTGGTTGATTGGACCACATGCACCTCAGAGACCTGAGTTTGAGGGGGGGTAGGATAGGGTGCCGTCGAACTGGGATTGGGTGTTGGAGTAGCCCGCTGGATTGTTCCAGTCAATTGGGAAGTAGATTGGGTCTTGACGGAGCCAATAACTCCATCCACGTGCAAGGTAGATGATGGTTTGGATGGATCGTTAGTGGCATGGGTAGAATTTGGTATCAACTCGTACAGAGTACCAGACTGTGGATAAACTAAGTCTAAGTACTGGGCTCGGGCAATAGCTTCTTCCTCGGTGACCACGCCGCCCATGGCAACATCATGAGCGATCTGGGGTAATAGTGATTTGGTGAACCATTCCGCTAATAATTGGTCAGGAATGACCGCTTTGATTAACCTTCATCGTCGTCTCCATTCGTGAATATGATCAGAAATGTGTACGGAGGTTGTCTAATGAAGGGAGGTCAATAGTTTAGTACCCGTTTTGTATCAAATGGGTAGTTGGAAGTGTGTGAGGAAGGACATGGAGAGAGAGTTGAAATCATGAAAAGATGCACATGGTAGTTCAATATACCATTTCGTAGCGGAACCCGTAAGCGTTCGTTGGAAAAGATGCAAACATATAGAGTCATCCATGAGGGAGTTGGATGAACACCACAAATGGAAAGTCATCACGTCGTTGTTTGGGTCTTCTTCGGACTTTTCGTCGAATTTTTGGATATCGGAAGGAATTTTAGCTAGAATAGCTGGCCAAACTGGAGAATGATAAATAGGATCATCCATTAACCGGGACAAGTCTAGAAGATCCAGAGTCTCTAGAAAAGGTAGCTGTCGGTTAACCTGTGGGTAATGCTGGTGTGGCATAGGGACACCAGTAGGACCATACACTGGGTTATGCAGATAATTATAACTGGTGGGTCCTCTTGTATGAGGTTGGTGTTGACCAGGGTACACAGGATTTGAGGTGTTTTGAGAAGCATGTGTGAGCGGAGGATAACCGGATGGGTTTTGAGGGTTATAGGCTGGATTTTTCATTTTTCCATAAGGGGGTTGTTGTGGAGCTTGAGGATTGTGTCCTGTCGAGAACTATGGATTTCCCAGAAAATGGACGTTCCATGGATTGGGTGTGGCAGACACACTTTGTCTGTATGGTGGATAGTGGGCTCCGGATTGAGGTTGCCACCCAGCATGAGGATGTCCCCCAAATGGAAATTGTCCCTCGGTGGGGTGATGCCCCCCAGCTTGAGGGAGAGTTCCCGAAATTTGAGAACCGGACGTAAATGACTGACCGGTGCCACTGAGCAGATTAGGACCACCAATACCGGTCCCTCTGGGTTGTTGGATAGGTATGGAACTTCTCGGTACAACTTGGGTAGTAGTGGCAGTGGGATAATTCAGTGCTTTGTACCCAAAAGGGAGTGTAGGTCTTGGTGTTACAGGTGTGCCAATCGCAGCTTGTTTGACCACCGCATTACCTGCGGGAATAGTTGGAATGTGAGGGACTATTGTAGAATGGGCCATCTGGAGGGGAAGAGTAGACCTTGGTCCAATGGACGATGTGCTCGGACCAATGGGTGGTGTGGCCGTAAAAATGGTGGTACCAGTAAAATGGTTTAGGGGTACGGTGTAGGAAATAGGTGCGTCAACACCCATCCCTGTTCCATAAAGATCTCGCACCATGCGCGGTGGACTTCGAACAATGTCTGCGGTCCAAAAAGGGTCATCAGCTAAAGGGTTTTGACGAGACCCAGTCGAAATGTCAGAAGGATTGACGATGACAAATTCACCAACAGAATTCGGTTGGAGGACATGTCGTTCATATCCCTCTGGAATGCGGAAAGCTTTCGGAGATTCTGAAACAATTCAAAAATTCTCTAAAGGAGTGGGAACTTCTTCCTGGGAAGTTGTAGTGTCTTGAACCTCTCTCTGTTGAGGAGATTCCTCCGTAGAATGAGGGGGTAAAGGGGTGTTTCCTTCCATGTTTTCTGGAGGAAGTCCCTGTAGCCTCCGTGAACAGTGTGGAGGGTCGATGTTGGCGAAAAAGAGTCGGTGAAAAAGATCTATGGCCAACTACCAAAAAGAAACAGCATACACTAATAGAATCCAAGAGTCATAACCAAGAAAACATGACCTTCTCTCGATGACCGTACTAGTTGGTGATGAAATCCAACATCGCGTGATCAAGTCAAGAAGGGGTGGGGATAGGGTGGAACAATTACAATGGCAACCTGCTTAACGGACTTACACCTTGGTGCAAGATTCCATGCAGTAATTGTGGATTTACCCTCCAAGGAGCCCGAGTGAGTTTGACCAATGTATGCTCCAGGTACAGTGAGACTTCCCTTCACTATCACCTTGTGTAAGATCCTAAAGCTTATGAACACTAAGGTTACCAATTCACAGTTAGCCCCTGGGTGGGAATAGTCGACAATCCGATCCGAACATACGGGAAGGGTATCGAGCCCGAAATCAACTAAAAGGCTTCCATGCAGTAATTGTGGATTTACCTTTAAGCGATCCACATAATACGATCTGACCACCACAATCCATTAAACCACGGAGAGATAATCTTCGTAGCTCACCCAAATGCGACCTCTTGCGTAACCCCTGTGTGAGAGAGGGATCCCAGACAGACTTATATGATAATTGGATTTGACTCCCCCTAATTCAGGATGCTAATGTTTGTTTTGGAAAATTTGGAGAGTTATGCTCACAGCCTAATCCAAAGTACTAAGCCTAGTCTACTGTTGGTGGAGGATCCTAGAAAAGAAAAAGTTCTAGATAATTTTTAATTAGCGTTCATTTTATAGTTGTTCTTTACTCAAAAGGGGTGCATGGAAGTGAAACGAATGGAATTATGAATCAGTCTCGAAAGTGCATCAAATATGATAAGAAATCATTTCTTTTCGATGAACATCTATCTAAGGGAGAGAGAGAGAGATTTCTTTTCACTAACACGCACTAATAAGGAATGTCCTCAAACAAATTTTCTTCAATCAAATCCTAATGTGGTACTAAAACTTTTGAGATACCTTCTAATATTCACAATCAATCATGAAGATGTTTTTTTATTGTTTGCCTATGAATAATGATTAATTCAAAACAATGCTCGTCTTGCTAATTATCTTCTTGGATGAATGAAAATCAGACCAACACAAGAAATAATCATACAAACAATACACCCTCTCGTTGCGATCAAAACAAGAAGCGAAAGAAAAGAAACAATCAAGGAAAAATCAAGAACTTCACACCAAAATAAATGTCGAAGAACAATGACCTTAACTAAAAACAAATGAAAAGATCCGTAGGCCTCTGATGACCTTCACCGGTGTTTTTCGTTCAATCAAAAAGGAGAGAAAGACAATGCATAGGTTTCAGACTCCAAATGACAGAAAAACTCAACAATAATAGTGAAGAAGGCTACAAAATCCAAACAACAAGATGTTTTTTCTTCAAAAAGACAGATGTCAAAGTTGGAAAGGAAGAAGCATTGACTCACAAGGTGACCCAGCAAGAGAAACACAGAGGTAAAACCCTAAAAAAAACAATTATGGAAGGTTTATTGGCTAAAGGAGGGTTGGCTCTTTGTTGTCAAGGACAAGGAGCATTATAGAACTATGTGTAAAGCACTCAAGGAGTGTTGGCACTCTGTTAACACAGGGACAGGGGCGTCAGTTCAGAAAGCTCCTAAAAGTATCAAAAAATCCAAAAATTGCAATTCAGTCTCGATAATCAAGTTGAGTGTGATGGGATGGGGAGTCAATTAGCTCATGAAATCAATCGAAAAGGAGTGAACCAGGTCAATGAGGAGATATCAAAACAATAAGTTTCGATTTGAGGCTTCTCCCCAATGGAGTCGCCAGTTTATGTTGTAGGAAAATCTCCCTGTGGACAGGTAGATTGCCTCAAAGAGCTAGACCCTAAAATCTAAGACAGAAAGTGCTTAACGTGGACACTGACTTCCTTTCAAATCCATACAAACTAATACATGACAAGGAAGGAGAATAGAAGTACCACTTTATCGATGTTTGTCCCTGCATGCTCCGAGTTGAGCTCCAATCCTTCGCTCCTCGACGAGCCCTGTAGACAGAAAAAGCACGACCACTTCCTACTCTATTGATATTAGCTTGAAAACAGATCTATCTATCAATGATAAGTTCATGTAAGATCAGACACAAACTAGAAAGAAACAGGCCAAGTGTGTCATATTAATGAGAACAATGACAGTAGTACTTACAACTGTAGATGCGAATGCGACAGCTTCGTCAAGTCCCCTTTTTCTAACCCTTGCTCGAAAGATCCACAACCTGGATGATAGTAGCTTCACTGATCAATCTTCTTTGACTGGTTGTGTGTTTCCTATGAGATCATAGGTTTCATGCTAGCAATTCTTCCCCTTGTTCACCACCATAGAGCCTAATTATATAGGTTAAGAGAGGCTTAACCTCTTGAGTTATCTTTAGAACAAGTTGAGGAATCCCCTCCTTAGATCATGGATCTCCTAATGGAACCAAGAACTCAAACGCAACTGCCTTCTAAACTTGAGAGATCCTCCCCTTATTCTCCTCAACGGGCCAACCACTGCCTCAAATTAGATAGCACTCCCTCAAAAGGGGCATCAGGGCACTATAACGCTCCCTAGGAGGCTCAAGGGTAGCACCATTGCTCTAAGGATGGGTAGCTCTCCCTCAGAGGAGTGGTTTGTTGTTATAACTCTCCCCAGTAGCTTGTGGGGGAGCGCCAGCACTCCTAAGGATGCCATAGGGGAGCGCTCTCCTTCAAAACTCTATTTTAAGGGCTCCTTTCAAGTGATAAGAGTTCCTTGAATTCAGTTAACCATTTTCCCGCCTCCAAATAAAGTTTATGAGATGTCTTAAGTACCTCCTTAGTGTCGTTATTATGGCAATATGCTTGGACAACATTTGCAACACTTGTGAACAACTTGTGACACTTGCGAAAGTTGTAAGGAACATGCGACACTTACGACAGTTGAGAGGAACATGCAACACTTATCCAGTTGAGTAATATTGACGTGTAACATGGTGCATTCTCATCTCTGTAGGAGATATGATGGGTAGAGATCTTAGACACGCACCCTGTGGGATCCTTCCTTGTAACCTACGCTTGGCTTGGGCGTTATGATGGAGTGGGTACCCATTGGGTTCACAGTCACAACCGCTGAGGAGCGACTAAGCTGTCTCTAGTTCTTGGTACCTAGGGTTGTATCTCGGCGAGGGTTCAAATCCCGTGACATGAAAATTAGTTATGGAAATGAGGAGACCCGGCAAGGGTTCAAATCCCCGAAGTGGATGGAGCAGTACAGGACAAGAGCGTGAACAATCTTATCTGGTGGCCTCCGACGTTCGTAATGGAGCTTGCGAGAAGCGCGGTTGAATGGGGAGGCGATCATTCTGTAATTGAACAAGCTCTAAATTCAATTCATTATCTGGTGCTGGATATTGAACATTGTATAGAGCATAAGTGTCAACTAACCAGAACCACTTTTGGGCGACTCTTTGTAAATGAGGAATTAAACTTGTACATGGCCTTTCTATTTGAGACTATTTCTTCCCTTGCACCCTCAGCTGGATTTAATGTATCATTGAACTACTATGATTTATTCCATGGACATCTATTTCTTGCTACGAATATTGGGAGACTTGGGATCTTGTTTCATGCCAAAGAATACCCAGTATACAACAAAGAAACTTTTTCGTTTCATCTTGGCTACTGCCAAATAGGCTCCTTTGTGGCATATGACTGCAGCATGAATCTACGTAACATTATATGGTTTTGTTCTTGTGTTTTGTGTTGGATTTGAGGGATTAAATTTCAAGGTTATGCTAATCTTCTCTGGAGCTTTCATGATCAAATATTCATTTGTGTAGATGAAAAATGATTACATCTTTTTTTTTTTAACAATATTTGTTGCTAGGCAGGGTTTGGATATGCAGGAGGAGAGATAATCATATTATTACAGTGGGACCCAAATCATGGCCCCTGCTGGGTTCGACCCTGGAGCTCACAGCTAATTTACACCGGCTATATGACTGGCTTACAGACTATGCAATGCATTTCCCCACATTTAAAGCCAAGTACATCGGTTTCAGGCTTCTCTTCATGATGGACCCTGCAAACATTGAGTACATTCTCAAGACCAATTTCTCTAATTATGTCAAAGGCCTTGCAGCTCATGTGATACGATATGAACTTCTGGGTGATGGCATTTTTAATACAGATGGAGAAATGTGGAAGCTCCAACGCAAGTTTGCCAGCCTTGAGTTTTCATCTAAGACGTTATGAGATTACAGTGTGGATGCCTTCAGGAAATACGCCCTCAATTTAACCATGATTTTCCAGGGACAGGTAGGTCACAATAAAAACGTTGCCAATATTAGGCGTCGACCAGGTCTCTTGATTTTGGCGCTGGCTTGTGACCTGCGTTGTGGTTGTATGCTTGACTCATGTGTTTTTTTTATAATTTTTTTTTTCTTTTTTTTTTTTTAAACATTGTATTATATATGTATATTTACGAAACTCTTAGAGCAATGATAACGTCTCCTGTGAGATACTCCATGGTTAGGTGCTTGGTCTGGGTGCTAGGCTATGAATCTTTAAGTGGAGTTTGGAATGGACATTAACACTCCTCCGCTGACAGATGATCAGATTGTAGATAACATCATTGGTGTCATTTTCACAGCCCAGGACACAACAACAAGTATTTTGACATGGATAGCCAAATATCTGAGGGACTATCCTTCTCTACTGGAAGCTGTCACGGTAGAGCAAGAAGCCATCCAAAGAGAAAAATGCGATGGAGAAATCTCGTTAACCTAGGCTAACACCAGGAGGATGCCATTGACGTCGAGAGTTATTCAGGAGACTCTGAGAGTTGCCACAATCATAACATTCACCTTTAGAGAAGTCGTTCAAGATGTGGAATACAAAGGATTCATCCATTTTGAATGGTCAGTCTCTTAACCCTAAAATTCTGATATTCTTTTTTTTTTTTTTATTGACCAGCACTTCTGTGAACTATTCTGATCCTTTAGTCTCCATGAATTATCTTTTGTCGTTTTCTAAACAATGAAAGAAATAAACACCAACATAGTTATGAAGTCTTTATTTAGTCTATGTTACAGATATATTAAATTGAGTTGTTCATATTTAACAGGGTGTTTACATTAAATACAAACTGTGCATATCATAGCATTGATTTTTTATTTATATTGTTGCTATTATAAAAGTGTTGTTGTTTCTATTATTTATATTGATGCTATTGTTTATTTATATAGATCTGAAACATTTTCCTACAAGTGTTGTTGATTGTTTCAGATCTCAAGCCCTTTTGTAAGCTATTATAAAAGACTACTAATATAGGACATGGGTTAAAAGACTTCGTTTATAGGACAACCTATAAGAAGAATTTTTTAAAATATTTATCTGGTAGCCATTGTACCTATTGAATAGAGAAATTGCCATACTTATTCTCAAAGTTTAAATTTTCTATTGTTAGCAGGTTTTTCAAAGGGGAAAATTAATAGAAAAGGTGCCTTTTGATTCGTGTGTCTGATATTTATTTTTGGGTATTGCTTGTAGGTTAGGTGGGGCTGGAGCTGGAGCTAGAGCTTGGCCCTCAGGCCCAGATTTCAAACTAAGGCTTTGATACCATGTGTAGGGACCAAATTAATTTAAGTCTATTAAATCCATAAATTGAAACAATAAACTTCTACTTATACGTAGAAAACTCAGTAATTTCTTTTAATTTAGCATATAAGCATGTTAAATTAATTAATGAACAACAATTTCATAACACAATAAGAATTACTTAACAGAATAACACAAATTTACCTCTTCCTGATGCTAATTGCTTTGTTGACCCGGTTGTCCAGCCTACTGCTTTGCTACTGCCTGATGCACTGACCAACTCTTCCCAAATCGACTAGCCTCCCAGCCAGCTAGGAGCAGCCTCTCTGGCTCCCTATCTCCAGGAAATCGAAAGGAATCCCGGCCCCCGTGCCCAAAACCCCTAGCAACCCGGTGCCCCCTGCAATGATACTCAAAGACTACATAACTCCACCACAGAACCAGAAAAGCCAAGCCAAGAAACCAAAAATCTCATCTCCCTCCAAAATGCTTCCCCCCAAAATGATGATCCCCCTTCCCGTAAGACTCCTCCTATCATATCCCTCCTTCACCGACTCTTTCCCCCTCACTAATTTCCTTATACCTTTATTCATTATCTTATCCTCTTATTTAATGTCTTATCCTTTTATTTAATGTTTCTTATCCTTTTATTTAATGTTTCTTATCTCCTCCGTATACGTAAGTCTTTAATAAATTAAATTATTAACCCCTTTAACTTATTACCCATGTCATTGAATGTGATATGTAATTAATTAATTAATCAAAAGTTATAAACAATTAATTAATAAATATATATATAATTAATATTATTAATGCTAAGTCCCCGAGGTGTAGGATAGTCGGTGATAGAGTGTGTTGTTAAGCCACTCCGTGATGTTAAAGTCACCGGTTTGAAACCTGCAGGGACAAAAAATCCAACCATGTTAAGGGTTGGTGTGGCTCAGGCCGGGTGCGATCCCCGGGTGATTTTGACGGCTTAGATGCCCCTGAGTCGCGGTTTCTCAAGCCACAGG
>SNQJ01S0038910.1:11809-36022 GCA_010110895.2 Picea sitchensis | reverse complement strand
GGACTATATGGTAAAGTTATCAAAGTTCACTTTTTGTTATATATATATATATGGAATATGTGATAAAGTTATAAAATTCACTTTGTGTTTTATTAATAGAGTTACCAAATTTCGCTTTGTGTTTTATTAAAACATTGTGATTCCAATATCATCAAAATGTGGACTATGTGGCAAAGTTACCAAAGTTCACTTTGTGTTTTATTAATAGAGTTACCAAATTTCACTTTGTGTTTTGTGTTTGATTAAAACATTGTGATTCCAATATCATAAAAAACATAAGAGGATTATGAGTTGTTCATAAATACAGGGGTTAATGTAATAAAATAAATATTTTATTACTAAGAATCTAATCGAGGGGTCCTATGATGAAGTTAATGGTAAAAAAAAATAAACTCATAGGAATGTGAATGTGTTTTTATAAACGTGTATATATTCCTTTTAAATTGGCCCTAGTGCCTTTTGATCTTCCACACAAGTAAGCACTTAAAATATTTGTTTTTATAAACGTGTATATATTCCTTTTAAATTGGCCGTAGTGCCTTTTGATCTTCCACACAAGTAAGCACTTAAAATATTTTGCATCACATTTTAAGAATGTGCATTCTTTTTCCTATGTATAAATTAAGAAAAGACTTGATGGATTCTATGTGGATTCGTTATTTTATTTTAGCTTGTTTTCTTTTTCTCTTAAAACTGCAAAGTGCATTTAAAGCACAAAGAGGCACATTTTTTAAGAAAAGGATACCTTGAATCTCACTACAATGAAGAAAAGGCATTGTGATTCAATATTTTCATCAATTGTAGTTGAGTTTTCTCTCTCATTCCATTAAATTCAAGGTAGGATTAGTTGAGTTCTTTCTTTCTTTCATTAAATTTAATATTTTCATCAATTGTAGTTGAGTTTTCTCTCTCATTCCATTAAATTCAAGGTAGGATTAGTTGAGTTCTTTCTTTCTTTCATTAAATTTAAGGTAGGATTTTGTGAAACTATGATGTTTATACTCATTAAAAATCATAAATTTAGAAAGGAAATAACAAGATAGGAATTTGTGACAACAATGATACTCATTAAAAATCGTGAATTTAGAAAGGAAATAACAAGGTAGGATTTTGTGACAACTATGATGTTTATACTCATTAAAAATCATGAATTTAGAAAGGAAATAAAATTGGTTTATAATTGTTGAAATGAAGCATTTAAATTTTGTTGACATATAACATCGCCATGATCACAAACCAATCCCACCACCACCAAAAAAACATCATTGTGGAAATAAGATGTAATTTGTATGCAATTCAAAATTAATTTGAGATCATGTTTCTCAAGATGTTACTCATCATGGATTTGTTTTTTATTTTCTTTCACTACTCGGTTTACTTGCTTGAAGTGCCAAGGTCCATGCCCAACAGAGGATTTAAGTGCACTCTAATTTAATTGCCAATAGTACAACAACTTTGAATATTTAACAATTCAAACCTCACACTCAACCCTTTATATATCTCTACCCATTCAAGGTTGCAACCAAGTAATAAACAAGATGCAATACTTCGTTCTTGTTACTGTTATCACCATGTACATGAAATATAAACATATAAATTTATAATGTTCTACACATACAAAGGTAGTTGTATGTAATTGATCACATACATGGTAGTGAGGGAAATTGTATTGTTGTAGGTGATTGTGAAAATATGCATCCCAAAGGCAATATATTCAGAGTGTATTGGTTTGTATAATGTTGGAAAAAAACCTAAAGAAGTTTGTATGTGAAGGTTCGATGTTATTGACTACTATCTATACTAAATTACATAGCACTTAGACCATGATTTTACAGGGAAAAAAAAACCAAAACAAAACATAGGAATTAATAAGAAACCAACGAATTACCAAGCTAGTGATCCCATCAAATTAATAATAGCGTTGTAACTACATAGTAACATAACGCATAGGCAAAGTCCCCATGCTAATGATTAATCAATTGGGCAATTGGGCGATGTATTCCCCCAATGATTCAATTGAATATAAATTAGTGTTGAGGATGATCAAATTGATAATTAAATGGGTGAATTCTACTAGGAATTATCAATTGGGTAGAGTGCAAATGTAGAATCAATTATACACAACAATATTAAGCCATAATATGTGATTTATATAGCAATAAATCACACTAAACTAAAAAAAGTTACATAATCATCTAATTCACATAGGCAAGTAAAACCATAGACAATAGAGTTACTATAGATAAAATCTTAGGAAAAAATCTAGTACTGAATGACTATGCTTGGTATTTATTTTTAAGCAATTGTAGAAGTAAAACAGTGTTTTGGATTTCTGAAATAATATAGATTACAAAATCAATAAGTATTTATGACTTCCTCTCGTCTCTACCAAAGAAACCCTTCACCATCAATGTACATACATTTATAGGTAGAATTGGCTTAGTGGGAGTGTGTTCAGAACAGTTAGAAGGATAAGAATCCCCAACTTTTTGATTCCTCGATTCCAATGGTCTTACTCTCCTTTCAATTTTGTTGGCAACATTTCGATTAGAGTTTATTTATTTATTTTTTCTTTCCTTTCTTTAATGTAACACCCATGTTTCCCCCAGTTTGTAAATATAACTATATGGGCCAAGAGACTATGAAAAACTCAATATGTGTGAATGTTTGATTTGATGGACCTTTATATAAAATGTCAATGAATGTAAATTTTGTTATTTACTAGAAAATGGATAAGTGTTGCATGACTGTTGGAAGGGGGGTGTGCTAAGAGAGACCATGAATGCTATCAAAGAGATGGTGAAGGGGACCATGAATGGTTGTGTTAACCTCCACAAGACTAGTACTTTGTTGGATTTAATTGCTCATGATCAGAACAACCCTCTGACCTCGGAATGAATTACAGTTAGGATGGTAGGTGGGAAGACCTCTTCAATAGTTAATGAGGGGATGGGGCAGATCACCCATCTATAAGGCTTTTAGACCTGACCACGAACTGGGAATTCGGGACATGCACAATATTATTGAGAAAATCAAGAAAGGAAGACGTGGTGGGTACATGAAGACTACGAAGAGTGTAGGAAATAGAGACTGAGTCGAGAGAAGGAGAGTAACCATCGTCCCTATCTATGACTAAGTTAAGAGAAGGAGAGTAACATTTATCCCTATCTATGACTGAGCTGGGAGAAGGAGAGTAACCTTCGTCCCTATCTATTACTATGTCGGGGGAAGGAGAGTAACCTATGTCCCTAACTTTCATTGAGCTGGAAGAAAAGATTCAATCTCGGAGCATTGTGGTCTAGCTCGGGGGTGGGCAATGGTAAATCTCTAAGGAGTGACTGAGCCTATGGTTGGGTTGAAATAGGCATGCCTTTCAGCAGTCGCATCATGTCTTCTGGTTCTGATAAGTGTTTTCATACTTCGTGTATTGAACTCAAATAATGGATGAATGCATCGGTTTATATATGTATCTATCAATGGTTTCTGTGTGGAATGGTCACGATATGTGTATGAATTTATCTCCTTGTGAACTTATGCTTCCAAATGATAGTCTGTATGCCCCAGCTTAGCCCTTGAGGCATCTTGGGACATAAGCATGTAGGATGGCTGAGATAGGAGATATCGTGTCAATCTGACCCTATCCGTCTGAAGAGGATATCTCTTTGAGACTCCTTTCTATGCGACTGAGCTTTCATTCCCAAGTCCTTAACCATTTCATGATAATGCTCAAGAAGGATAGCGAGGTTCAAGCCTTGAAAGGGGATATATTTTCATTTGGATGACGAGCGGATGAGATCCGTTTGGAAGCACCCATATGACCAACACCTAAGAACCTTAGGCTAAGCCTAAATGAGCTAAGTCCTCCTGGCTTCGGATCTTCAAAAGTCCGTGACTTTGGAGTATTACCAACCTTACTAGCCTTAAATTGGTCGAATGTAACCATGAGATTCTATTACCAGCAAGTTGACCAACAATGAACAGTTTCCCTAGTGGTTAGGTGAACATATCTTACCATCTAAACCAGGATCCAACTACCCATGGAGAAGTAGCATGAATCGTCGATCAAGAATCTTCGAGGGTCCCCTCAGCCATTGGATCTACAATGAGATAACTTTGGCGAAGTTCTACTCCGAGAGTATGGAGATGCTATAGCATCAACTCCCCGAATGTCGAAGTTATGAAGTAAAGGAGAGTTGTATATTTGGGGAGATCGTTCGAGGCCTCGCCTATCGTTCGATCATTTAGGAGGAGGGACCTTCACATGGTACTTAGACAAAGTCCCTCTTCACGAAAATGAAGTGGTAGTGAAGCCAAAACCCTCAAAGGTCGGATCCGCGAAGTGACCAAGACTGTTGATCTAGGGATCCTTTGGGGTGTCTCATCACCGTCGGATATATGATGAAGTTAGGCCCGCCGTTGACCGCTTCAGGAGAACAAAGATGTTGTATTGTCAAAACACTTGAAGGATGAAGCTGCGAAGTAATGTGGACCATAGATCTAGGGGTACTTATGGATCCCTCTTAGCCATCGATATATAGGGATAGGTGTTGGTAGGTCCTCTAGTCTGGAGATTGGGTACTCCAGGGAATTTCAAGAATGGTGTGTCAATAAACTCTTGAACATCGAATTCATGAAGTAACGAGAGTTGTAGATATCTGGATCTATGTGGTCAGATATCAACCGTGACATATACGAGATGTTAGAAGGTTGTCAATATGTTGTGATGTGGTAAGCCAACGTCATCAGGGTGACATGGAACCACAGTCGACGAGCCACGTGTCACCTAGATTCGTGCATATCACATACCCTATACACTTATTGGAACATGACACGTGTCACCCCTTAATGAGGGCACATGTCACCTCTATCCCCTCCACGTGGCAGTCGTACATGCCCGCCTAGCCACAATGGTTAGTGAAGTGACCAGAACTCCAGGAGTCCAAGACTTCGACACTCCGGAGGATTCGGGGTGTAGTGTTGTAGAGAGTCCAAAAGGCCCAAAGTGTTGGAGTTCATCCTATTCGTTGGTGTCGGGAGACACATGGCACCAGATCATGTACTTTGTAGGTTTAACACATCGAAGGAAGCAGGTGTAAAAGGTTGAAGACTCCTAAAGTCACAGGGAGTCGGGGGAGATCTGAATCGTCCATCAACCGGGACACGTGTCAGTAGATCGTTAAGTCCAGAGGAGAGCCACTCTAGAGGATTTGAATCTTAGTGATTCAAAAATTCCTGAAGCTCGGAGTAACAGAGAGGATCTCAACCATTCGTTGTTTGGGGATGTGTGTCAAACGATCTGTTCCTTTGGAGGATAGGCCCTTCGGAGAAAAGTGGAACAAGAACTCCCAAAGGCCCGTAGACCATATTTCACCTTTTCCGTCAATCTCAGACAACAGGTGTCAGAAGATCTATCACTGTGGAGGAAGGCTTGTTGGGAGAGTCGAGAACTCCCAAAGGTATAACCGTTGGAGTTCATCGTAACCGTTAGTAGTGGAGGATGTATGTCAGGAGATGTGACACTCCAGAAGGATTGCACTTTGGAGGTTTTCATTTGTGAGTCCTTTTGAATTTTCTGAAACATAGAGTCCTGAAGTAAATCAAAACTGTTGATGTTATGTGGACACATGGTGTAAGAATTGCACAGTCCAGAGACCTGGCACTCTAGAAGACTTGGGAGAGGTATATATGCCAATGTTGAGCTCAGTTTTGAGCATGGAGACAGAGGTTGGAAAGTCCTCGATGCGAAGAACATGATCGAAATCTTGGAATTATGATTTGAGATAGTTAAGGAAAACAAAATGATAATGCCCTGCCTGTTAGTTAAAAAAAGCATTTAAGCGTCAGGTGTGTTACAAATTGGTATCAGAGCATGGTTACAACACTTGTCCTACTTGGGATTATGGACAAGTCATGTAATAACCTTATTTAAAGGAATTTTAAGGATGACACCCTATCTTAACTCTTTCCTAAAGAGTCTGGTTAAACTTTTACTGAAGAAAAGAATGAAACTTTCTACTATGTGTGTAATTAAGAAATATGAACTGTATGTTTTTCATAAACTAATAGACTGATGGCTAACAGTAAGTTTTTTTTCAGCACTCAAGAAGTCAGTAAATCACAGGAAACTCCAAGTATAAAGGATGGTTATGTGCCATGAACTGGGGGATGGCTCCCACAATAGAGACAAAGAATTTGACGAAAGGAGGGTGGTGTAAACCCCTCCAGATCTGGATGAAACTGTAAGGAGCCTCATGGTTGAATTATAGAGTTGCAAGGCCAACAACGAGAGATTGATAAAGGAGAAAGAAAAACAAACAAAAATTAATGTAGTCTTGTTGTTGATCTTATCTGACATACAGAGGAAGTTGTACCATGGACCTGCAACCAGCCATGTCGACCAATGACATATGAAGAGAAGTCAAAGTCTAACTAAGATACAGAAACATGGTCCCATAAGTGGCCACACTAGGAGGAGTACCTCGAGGAAGGCCCAACTTGGAGGAAGGGGACACTCATCAGGAGAGTCCTCTGGAAAGGAAACATGAAACTCTAAGGGATCTTCTAGTAGGAAAAATAGCTCACATTCTCAAAAGAAAGGAAAGAAGTGAAAGCATTCCAAAATTTGTGATCTTGAAGAGATCAAGAAAGCCAAACCACCCTCTTTCAATAGAGATATTAAGAAAGGGGAAGAGGCAGAAGCTTGGTTGCTTATTTTAAAGAAGTACTCCGGAGTCCATGGCTACTCTAAAAACTTGAAGGCTCGAATAGCCATCTTCAACCTGAATAGAAAGGCTTCCATTTGGTGGGAAGACCTTAGGAATGTAAAAGGAATCGAGAATAATGAGTTATCATGGAAATAATTTGAGGAATACTTCAAGAAGTATCTGTCACAGAAATACTTTGATGGGAATACTAAAGAGATCTATGAACTCAAGCTGGGACAACTCACCATAGAGGAATTTATCAATAAATTCCTTGAGATGATAAGGTATGTACCCTACATAAAGGATGAAAAGGTAAAAGTGCGGCGATTTATTAGTGGGTTACCTCAGTCCTACCAGAACAAGATTGAGTTTGATGAGCCAAAGACCTTAAAATATACCATCTGGAAGGAAAGCTATTGTTATGAACAGTTCGAGAATCAGACAGAACCTCGTGAGGACTGGAAGAAGAAAAGTAGTTCGGGATTCAAGAATAAGGGGTTTAAATCCTCAAGATTTAAGAACTATAGGAAGGGTTCTAGGATGAGCCTTCCTACTAAAAGTGTATATCGGTATAATTTCCCCTCCCAGAGTGGAAATAAACTTTTGGAGAAACCTCAAGAAAGACTGATAAGCCAAAGCGAGAACCCTTGAAATGTTGGGGTTGTGGAGAAGAACATCTGCTGAGAGATTTTCCATACAGACAAAAAAATAGTAGGAGAGTCTACAACATCCGATAAGCTACCACGGTCAATGATGTAGCTAGGAGCATGCCAGGGATTTATGTAGCCTTGGATAATAAACAAGTCGGCCACCAAGCTTTAGTGGTCTAGATGGAAGGTATGATCGACAACCATTTAGTTTCCATTTTAATTTACCCTGGTTATAATTTGAGTTATGTGGCCCCTCAGACTGTTGATAAGTGTAAAATACAACTAGTCAGACATGTTAACCCATGGTTAACACAACTAGCCACTGGAACAAAAAGAAAAGTATTAGAGGTCATACCAGTTTTCCAATTCATTATGGATGGATTTCCCACCCAAGAGACCCTTAGCATACTTCCCCTAGGGTCTGTATGACCTGTTGATTGGTATGGATTGGTTAGCCACTTATAAAACTAACTTGGACTGTTACCATAAAACCTCGAAGTTTGAAAATAAAGAAGTCATAAAAATAGTCCTCCAAGGGATTCAGAAGCCTGTCTCAATGAGACGAATATCAACCCTTAAAAAGAAAAAGTATTTCAGAAAGGGATGTCCTATATATGCAATATAGGTGTTGGAATCTATTGAGGATGAAAAAACAAAACTGGAGGACCACCCCATGTTAAGAGAGTATAAAGACGTGTTTCTAGAAGAGGTATCGGGTCTACCTCGGAGGAGAGACATTGACTTCTCGATAGAACTTGCACCAGGAGCAGTGACAGTGTCTAGACCTCCCTATAGGATGTAGTACACCAAAGCTACTTGAGCTCAAGCTACAGCTAAAGGAGATGCTGAAAAAGGGTTACATTCGACCCAGCGTGTATCCATGGGAAGCACCCACCTTGTTTGTGAAAAATAAAGATGACACACTCCAACTATTCATAGACTATAGAGAACTCAATAAGACAACCATAAAGAACAAGTATCCCTTACCAAGGATTGATGACTTGTTTGACCAGTTAAAGAATGCTTCCAGTTCCTCAAATATTGACTTAAGGTCTGGATACCATCAGGTCCTAATATAGGATGAAGACATCCACAAAATAGCCTTCAGGACAAGGTATGGTCACTATAAATTTGTGGTGGTGCCATTTGGATTAACCAATGCCCCTGCCACTTTTATGGGCTTGATGAATAATGTACTTTGTAAATTCCTAGAAACATTTGTATTGGATTTCATTGATTATATCCTAATCTACTCCAAGAACAGAGAGGAGCATTAAGAACATATTAAACTAGTGCTTCAAGTACTAAGAGAGCATCAGCTCTACGCTAAGTTTATCAAGTGTGACTTTTTCCAGAAGTAAGTTCATTATTTAGGCCATGTTATTTATGAAGGAGTGGCAGTAGATCCTGACAAGATTAGATCTATCACGGAATGGCCTACCCCAAAGAATGTATATGATATCGGATCCTTTATGGGCTTAGCAGGATACTATAGAAGGTTCATAAAAGGATTTTCCAAGATTGTTTGTCCAATCACTTCCCTTCAGAAAAAGGGGGTTAAATTCACTTGGACATCAGAATGTGAAGAAATATTTCAGGAACTGAAATACCTTCTAACCCATGCACACGTGATAAAGATTGTAGACAATGATATTGACTTCCATGTGTGTACAAATGCCTGTAAGGAAGGACTCAGAGGAGTGCTTATGAAATAAGGATGTGTAGTTTTCTACTAATCCAGAAAACTAAATGAGCACGAAATCAATTATGTGACCCGTTATCTAGAGTTGGATGCCATAGTGCACGGTTTTAAAATGTGGAGGCATTACCTCCTGGGTAGGAGATTTTTACTTATGATAGACCATTGTGGGTTGACGTAGTTGTTTTATCAACCAAAACTCAATGTTAGGCAAGCTAGGTGGATGGCTCTCCTTGGTAAGTTTGATTTTGAAATCAAACACATCAAAGGAAAAGAAAATAGGGTGTCTTATTCCCTTAGCAGAAGTGTGAAAACGATTCACCTGGAAACAATAATCACCTATGAAATGGATGTCACTGAGAGATTCAGGAATGCACAAGAAACCAATGCATTTTTCAATACTGTAACATCATACCTAAATAAAGAGCCCATAGGGCTAAAGTATGAAGGATATTAGATGCTTGATGAAGGCTTGTTGACCTACAGAAATAGATTTTGTATTCCAATTTGTGATGACTTGAAGAGGTTCATAATGGATGAACTACATAAGAGACCATATACTGGTCACCCAGGTTATCAGAAAATGATCACAGCCACGAGGAAACAATTATATTTTCCTATATTGAAAAAGGACACAACTGACTATCTAGTTAAGTGTCTAGAATGCCAACAAGTTAAGGCAGAACACCGACACCTATCAGGTTTGTTACAACCTCTATCATTTCCAGAATGGAAATGGGAAACCATCTCCATGGATTTCATCATCGGATTACCAAAATCAACCAAGCATAATGATGCCATCATGGTAGTGGTGGACAAATTGCGTAAGTATGCTCACTTTGTTCCTATCAAGTCAACTTGCAAGGAAATATATATATTGCCAACATATTCATGAAGGAGATATTTAGACTGCATGGCATGGATATGGAGATTGTATCAAATGGAGACACAAAATTCACTTCAATCTTCTGGAAGTCCTTAATTGTTGCTCTTGAGACTAAATTGTTGTTTAGCACAGCCTAGCACCCTCAAACTATTGGGCAGACAGAAAGAGTAAACTATATATTAGAAGACATGTTAAGGATGCATGTAATGCATTAGTGTAAGAAGTGGGAAGACTACCTTCCTTTGGTACAATTTGCCTACAACAACGGTTATCAAGAGTCATTGAAGATGAGCCCTTTTGAAGCCCTCTATGGTAGATAATGTAAGATTCCGATCATCTAGAGTAATCCAGTGGATAGAATTACAGTCAGACCTGACATGCTGAAACAAATGGAACAACAAGTGATTCAAATAAAGAAAAATATGAAAACTTCTCAATATAGACAGAAGAGTTACACCAACAGAAAGAGAACTCCCAGAGAGTTCAAGACAAGAGACCATGTATATCTCAGAGTTAGGCCCATGAAGAGTTCCTTGAGGATGGGAGCGTGTGCCAATATGGAACCCCGGTATTGTGAAATTTTGAAATATTAGATAGAGTGGGACATGTTATCACATGTAGTTGTTATGGGTCAATTCATACTTAGCTTTTTTATTTTTTATCCTTAACCTTGCTTAAGTTTTACTTTTGATCTCCTTATTATAGTTTTATTAGGTCTTAGCAAAAATAAGTTAAGGTTGTTGTTGGCTCATACCTTTGTTTTATGTCTTCATCCCATCACAGGATTATATGCCATCACCATCACCCTCATGTCACCACTTCCATTATTGCACCTATGAGGCTTGTGTTAGTCAATCTCATTGTTTCCAGCATCCATGATTTAAAGGAAATAATTTGGGATTTAGTCATTTAAGGTTGCCTAACTATTTTCTCAAAGATTTCAAATTTTCTCCTAGTTTGGCGCTGTAGAAACTCCTAAGTTTGGACAGGTGCTGTGAAATCTGTTGTAGATTGGTTGGCAGCGGGGAATTGGAGGTTATATTTTTTACAGGTGGTTCTATACAATCTAAATCATATCTATTGTTAAGCCATGGTGTCCAGAAACACCTTGAGTTTTTAGAGTTCTATTGAAGATCAGATTAAGGTTGTGCTTGTGTTTCCCCTCCTGGGCGCTGCGAATTGAGGATCCACATTACCGACCTGCCCCTTTTACCTTTTCTATCACCAATTCTCTGCTAGCTCCAATATTTTCAGCTTCTTTTACTACAATTGAGACAATATTGATGTCAAATCCATTACACCTATATATTTCTTGTCCCTTGTTTCTTATGCTACAAAATCTGCTATGAATTATGCTACAAATCCCCTTGTTTGGCGATGCAAAATTGTACATTAAAATTAGCATTGTTATCCTCTAATGACATAACCTACATCAACTCTTTCCCTTTACATTTTCAATGGTTATTTCAAATCTAAAGTCTTTCTACATTGAAACGTTTAAGATCCTTGCTTATTCAAATGGTGATGACCTTGCAAATGATGATGAAGTGGCTTAAAGGATCTAAATTTTGAAGGTGATCATCCTTGCATTTTGAATCGTTCAAGGAAATATTATATTTTCACCTACTGGAGGCATTTAGAGGCTCATAGTCCATCTACTAAGACTTTTTGTGTTTTTGAGGACTCATTACATAACACATAAAAACAAAGAGATTTTGTAGCGACTGGCACTACAGAATCATCTACACAGACTATTCTGTATCCAAAGGTGCTACAGAATCAACTATCCAGACACAAACAATGCGCTAGGGAATCTGTAGAGCAGTTTTATAGGAGGGTGCTACGGAATGCGCTATGAAATTTCCTGTAGCAGATACTGTTACAAATTTGATCATAAAACCAAAATGACGAAGTGGGTTTCTCTGAATTTTTTTGTGGAGGAAGATGATATCCCTGTTGACTTGCTGACCAAATTTCAGCATGACCCTGTTTGTAATTTGAGAGAAACAATTAAAACATCAATGCACTACAAAATGTGTTGCAAATTCTATGTTTTGCATAGTTGATTGGATATTCTCCTTGTTGGGAGGTTTCCAGTAGTCAAGGAAGGTTCGAATGACTTCTCATGGATCATTTAGATGTCAAGGGACACCTGCACCTAATTTTTAGCTCCATTAGGACCTCATGCAATGATTTGGAAACAATTCATTAAGGACTTCCAAAAATTTCCTAAAAATAGGAGTTTGTTGGATTTTTGTCTCGTTGACTATTGCCACGTAGCTCCAAGGCCTAGAATACAATGGAAGAGATGGGATTCGACCTCCTAAAGATATTTTGATGTTATTTTCTATTTAAGAAAGGAGGGAGATCTTGGAGAAGGGTTGGATTCATGAGCCAAGAGAGGCTAGAGAGAGTAGGAGAAGGTTGTTTCCCTGTGTGTGTTCATTTGTAAGCCTAAGGAAATTTTATGATTATAATCATTACTGCTATTGGAGACTCATGAGAGATGTGATTTTGGATTGTAATTATTTGTTTATATATTTTTTCTTATTTTAATATATTGCATATTTGAGGATCAAAGGATGCCAATGATTTATGGATCCCTAAGTAGCAGAGGATCTATCGTAGTTTTTCCCATCGGTCATTGTTTTATTCAAGTATTTATTGATTTATTAAACTGAGAGGATATTTGTTTAGTGAAAATTATATCTTATGCTTTCCTTCTTCATTCTTCCATCTATCAACATGTAATCTTGTTTTCTATTGAGCACCTTTAGTGACTTCAATGAGTATAATGTTTATCACTCCATTGCCCATTGGTGTAGCCTATTAATCTACAGTTTGTTTCCCTCTCCCTTTCTTTATCCATCTTGTTGATCCACCTATTCAAAACCAAACTTATCTTTCACATTTTGATGGGAACTAGACTTATCCTCTAGCAGTCTGAGGGTGACTCTCAGTGCTAACATTTTTGGCTCCATTGTCGGAGACAGATTTGAGTAGATTGAAAAGATCCTTGGGAAGAACGAAAACTCCAACTTTAGATGGTGATTGAAGTTGGACACCTTCAATACTTCACATTCATCATGGTGACTCCATTGTTCATAATCTGTTGGTGACTCCACTGGAATGAGATAAATTAAATGGCTATGGAGGCTACCCTAGCTAGGAGATTTGCCCCGCTCAATTTTTGAGCGATAGTTGTTTATCCACATCATGTGCCTCAAATTGATGAATGGAAAGATCTGCTGCCAAGATTTTATGAAGGTGAGAATGACATCCCTATTGAGCATGTTCTAGAATTTCATGCCTTGATGCAGCATATTGACATCCAACATGAAGACATATGTCTGAAGTTGTTTATGTACTCTCTTCAAGGAGATGTTCGTATTTGGTATCAATCTCTTGAACCATCTAGCATTTCTTCACTCAGAGAATTCCATGTTGCTTTCAATTTTCATTGTAAAAGGTATTACTCCTATGAGTTTATTTTTCATGATTTTTGTGAGGAATATGAGAGAAGTGTTCAAGCTGCATTAAGTTTCTCTCCTAACCATGAAGTTCAAGAAGCTAACCTAGTCAAGGAAATCAGTGAAGGATCAATGCTTTATTCTTCTTGTTCTTATGTACTGGATGTAGAATCAAATGATAGTTTTGATCATAAAAATATAGTATATATTTCTCCTGACTATGAAGCTTAGATAAATGATAAGTTAGTTAAAAAAACTAGGGAAGATTCCTCTTTTTTTTTTCCTAGATTTTCATAATTAAAAGCAGTTTTTTTTTGCTGCTCTTATGAAGAAAATGCATAGGATATTTATGTTCTTGAAACAAATTTATTTAGCAACCCTGATTATGATGAAGAAGTTGTTTCAAATACTGACCAAGAACAACCAATTTTTGATGAATATCCCAGTGAAGATGATGATGACCAAAAATTTTTCATAACTTCTCTGGAACCTCGTAGCATGGTTCCTGTATATCATAACTATGAATCTGATCCTTGGGAGAGCCATGGAGGAGAAAAGGAAGAGCTAAATGTGCATCTTATCTCATGTCCAACACTTATAAATGAGCAGATATCACTTGGTATTAACAAGTGTGCATTAATTCTTTATCCACCTGTACATGC
The DNA here is from genome assembly GCA_010110895.2 of Picea sitchensis. Lineage (NCBI taxonomy): Eukaryota > Viridiplantae > Streptophyta > Pinopsida > Pinales > Pinaceae > Picea > Picea sitchensis. Next base: position 21,951 of record SNQJ01S0038910.1, on the reverse strand, counting down.
TGAGAACATCAAACAACATGTGAGAAATGATGAAAAAAAGGAGGTAACTTTTTACCAGTTTAACATGCCTTATTATAAATTATATGATCCTGTGGGGTTATATATGGAGTTGAACTTTCCAAAATCAGTGGAGCCTTCCATTTTAATCTTCTTCTCATCATTTGGAGGTATTTTCAGTGTTCCAAAACAGGTTTCCATTCTGCTTTCATACTTCCATTAACTTTTATGGATCATCAACAGAGAAGAAAAGGATGTTACCAAGTAGTTTGAGTGGCTATGGTGGAAGTTTTTTTTCACCTGAGAAAGTTATAAATCCAGTTTGAGTAAGGTATTGTATATAAATAATATCGTGTGCAAACATTTCAGTTTTCAGTTTTCTTTTAGTATTTGAATAATGATCCCATAGCCCTAGGATAAGACATTGAAGTTTCTTGTTCTTGGGAACTCACAGGGAGCATGCAATCCCCTATGGAGCCAATGTTATCACATGTAGTTGTTATGGGTCAATTCATCCTTATATTTTTTATTTTTTATCCTTATCCTTGTTTAAGTTTTAATTTTGATCTCCTCCTTATGGTTATCTTAGGTCTTAGCACAAATAAGTTAAAGTTGTTGTTGGCCCATACCTTTGGTTTATGTCTTGATCCCATCACAAGATTATATGCCATCACCATCACCCTCATGTTACCACTTCCATTATTGCACCTATGAGGCTTGAGTCAATCGATCTCATTGTTTTCAACATCCATGATTTAAAGGAAATAATTTGGGATTTAGTCATTTAAAGTTGTCTAATTGTTTTCTCAAAGATTTCAAATTTTCTCCTAGTTTGGTGCTGCAGAAACTCCTATGTTCAGATACATGCTGCAGAATATACTGCATATTGGCTGGCTGAGGGGAAATGGAGGTTACAGTTGTTGCAGGTGGTTCTATACAATCTGAAGCATATCTATTGTTAGGCCATGGTATCTAGAAACGCCTTGAGTTTTTAGAGCTCTGTTGAACATCAGATTAAGGTTGTGCTTGTGTTTCCCCTCCTGGGCGCTGTGAATTGAGGATCCACATTACCAACCTGTCCCTTTTACCTTTTCTATAACCAATTCTCAGCTAGCTGCAGTATTTTGATCTTATTTTACTATAATTGAGCCAATATTGATGTCAAAGCCATTGCACCTATATGTTTCTTGGCCCTTGTTGTTTACGCTACAAAATCTGCTACAAATTATGTTGCAAATCCCCTATTTGGCATTGCGAAATTGTACATTAAACTCAACATTGTTATCCTCTAATCATATAACATACATCATCTCTTTCCCTTTACAGTTTCAATGGTTATTTCAAATATACAGTCTGTCTACATTGAAAAGTTTGAGATCATTGCTTATTAAAAGGGAGATGACCTTGCAAATGATGATGAAGTGGATTAAAAGATCTAAATTTTGAAGGTGATCATCCTTTCATTTTGAAGTGTTGAGGGAAATATTATATTTTCACCTACTGGAGGTATTTACAGGCTCATAGTCCATCTACTAAGACTTTTTTTGTTTTTGAGGATTCATTGCATAACACAGAAAAACAAATATATTTCGTAGCGCATGGCGCTATGGAATCGTCTAGATAGATTGTTCTATAGTTGTGCTACCAAAGGCACTGCATAATCACCTAGTCATACATAGAAAAGGTTCTACAGAATCTGCAGAGCATTTTTATAGGAGGGTGCTACATAAAACCAAAACAACGAAGTGAGTTTCTCTCAAATGTTTTATGGAGGAGGATGATATCCCTGTTGACTTGCTGACCAAATTTCAGCCTCACACAGTTTGCAATTTGAGAGAAAAAATTAAAGCACCGGTGCATTGTGAAATGTGCTACAAATTCTCTATTTTGCATAGCTAATTGGATATTCGCCTTCTTGGGAGGGTGACATCTATTAAGGAGGGTTCGAATGACTTCTCATGGATCAATTAGATGTCAAGGGACACCTGCACCTAATTTTTATCTCCATTAAGACCTCGTGGAGTGAGTTGGAAACAATTCATTAAAGACTTCCAACAATTTCCTGAAAATTAGCATTTTGTTGGATTTTTTTCTCTTTGACTATTGCCACCTAGCTCTAAGGCCTAGAATCCAATGGAAGAGATGGGATTCCTCCTCGTAAGGATATTTTTATGTTATTTGTTATTTAAGAGAGGAGGGATTTATGATTTTAGATTGTAATTCTTTTGTTTTATATATCTTATTATATGAATATACTGCATATTTGAGGATCAAAGGTTGCCAATGATTTATGAATCCCTAAGCAGTAGAGGATAAGTTGTAGTTTTTCCCACTAGTCATTGTTTTATTCAAGTATTTGTTGATTTATTAAACTGAGAGGATATTTTTTTAGTGAACATTCTATCTTATGTTTTCCTTTTTCATTCTTCCATCTATCAACATATAATATTGTTTCTTGTTGAGCATCTTTAGTGTCTTCAATGAGTAGAATGTTTATGAATCCATTTCCCATTGGTGTAGCCTACTAATCTATAGTTTGATGCCCTCTCCCTTTATTTCTCCATCTTGTTGATCCACCTATTCAAAACCAAACTTATCTTTTACATTTTGATGGGTGCTGGGCTTATCCTCTAGCAGTCTGAGGGTGAATCTCAGTGATAAAAAGACCTATAGCCTATAGGCTAGCACTCCCTCCCATAGTGAAGGAACATAATGTTTTCCATGTTTCATTATTGAAGAAATATGTATATGATTCTAATAATATAATTGACTGGTATGTGATTCACGTGGAGTCGGAGGGAGAACTCCTGCCAGAACCTCAATGCATACTAGACAGAAAGGAAACCTCACTCAGGAACCAAACCATTGCACAGGTAAAGGTGCAGTGGAAACACTTTGGCTCAGATGAGGTCACGTGGGAAATGGAGGATGCCATGAGACATGCATATCCATTTTTTTTTACTTTTGTATATACAAAGCATGTTGACAGATAGAACATCGAGGATGATGTTCTTTTAAGGGGGAGGGGATTGTAACACCCCGGTTTCCCCCAGTTTGTAAATATAAATATATGGGCCAAGAGACTATGTAAAACTCAATATCTGTGAATCTTTGATTTGAGGGAACTTTGTATAAAAGGTCAATGGATGTAAATTATGTTATTTACTAGAAAATGGATAAGTGGTGCATGACTGCTAGAAGGGGGGTGTGCTAAGAGAGACCACAAATGCTAGGAAAGAGATGGTCAAGGGTACCAGGAATGGTTGCGTTAACCTCCACCAGACCAGTACTTTGCTGGATTTAATTGCTCAGGATCAGAACAACCCTCTGACCCAGGAATGAATTACAGTCAAGATGGTAGGTGGGAAGACCTCCTCGAGAGTTAATGAGGGGATGGGGTAGAGCGACCATCTGTAAGGATTTTATACCTAACCATAGACTAGGAATTTGAGACACACGCAATCTTGTTGAGAAAGGAAAGAAAGGAAGGCATGGTGGGTAGAGGAAGATTGTGAAGAGTGTAGGAAATAGAGACTTATTTGGGAGAAGGAGAGCAACCTTCATCCCTATATATGAATGAGTTGGGAGAAGGAGAGTAACCTTCATACCTATCTATGACTGGCCGGGAGGAGAGTAACATTCATCCCTATCTATTACTGTGTCAGGAGAAGGAGAGTAACCTTTGTCCCTAACTTTCGTTGAGCTGGAAGAAAAAATTCAATCTCAGAGAATCGTGGCCTAGCTCAGGGGTGGCTAGTGGTAAATCCATTAGGAGTGACTGAGCCTATGGTTGGGTGGAAACGGGCATGCCTTTCAGCACTCATGTCACATCTTTTGGTTATGATAAGTATTTTCATACTTCATGTATTGAACTGAAATAATGGATGAATGCATAGGTTTATATATGTATCTATAAGTGGTTTATGTGTAGAATGGTCATGATATGTGTATGCATTTATCTCCTTGTGAAAGTATACTTTTGAATCATAGTATTTATGCCCCAACTTAGACATTGAGGCATCTTGGGACATAAGCCTGTAGGATGTCCGAGATAGGAGATATCATGTCAATCTGACCCTATTCATCTGAAGAGGATATCTCTTTTAGACTCCTTGTTGTGTGACCGATATTTCATGCCCAAGACCTTAACCATTTCATGATAAATATTAGAAAGGATAGAAAGGTTCAAGCCTTGAAAGGGGAAATATTTTCGTTTGGAAGACGAGTAGACGAGATCCGTTCGGGAGGACCCATATGACCAATGCCTAGGAACCTTAGGGAAAGCCTAAGGGAGCTAAGTCCTCCTAGATTCGGAGCTCCAAAAGTACATGATTTTGGAGTATTCCTGACCTTACTAGCCTTAAATTGGCCGAAGGTAACCGGGAGATTCGGTTACCGAAAAAATGACTGACAATGAACGGTTTCCCTAGTGGTTAGGTGAACCTATCTTACCGTATAAAATGGGATCCAAATACCCATGGAAAAGTAGCATGAAATTCTAATCAAGAATGTTCGAGGGTCCCCTCAGTCATTGGATCTACACTAAGATAACTTTGACGAAGTTATACTCCAGGAGGACAGAGATGTTATAGCATCAAACTCCCAGAACGTCAAAATTATGAAGTAAAGGAGAGTCGTACATTTAGGGAGATCGTTCGAGCCCTGCCTACTGTCCAATCATTTAGGAGGAGGGACCCACACATGGTACTTTAGCGAAGTCCCACTTAGGGAAAATGGAGTGTCAGTGAAGCCAAAACTCCCAAAGTCCAGAGCCACGAAGTGACCAGGACCATTGATCTGGGGATCCTTCGGGTTCTCTCCTAGTCGTCAGATATATGATGAAGTCATTCCAATGTTGATTGCTTCGAGAGAAAAAATATGTTGTAACGTCAAAACCCCCGAAGGTTGGAGCTGCAAATTAATGTGGACCGTAGATATTGGGGTCCTTCAAGATCCCTCTCAGTCGTCGATATACAGGGATGTGTGTTGATAAGTTCTTTAGTACAGAGATTGGGTACTGGGGAATTTGGGGAGTGGTGTGTCGATAAACTCCCAAACGTCAATTCACGAAGTAACGAGAGTTGTAGATATCTGGATATATGTGTCCGGATCTCGACCATGAGATCTGGGAGATGTTAGAAGGTTGTCAATCTGGTGTGACATGGCAAGTTGACATCACCAGAGTGATGTGGACCCATAGTAGACGTGCCACACGTTGCCTAGACTCGTGCGTATTGCATACCCTATACACCTATTGGAAAATGAAAAGTGTCACCCCCTGATGAGGGTGTGTGTCACCTTTGGCCCCTCCATGTGGAATCCCCTGGTACATGCCCGCCTAGCCACAATGGTTAGTGAAGTGACCGGAACTCTGGGAGTCTGGGACTTTGGGACTCTGTAGGATTCAGGGTGTAGCATTGTAGAGAGTCCAAAATGCACTTAAGTTTTAGAGTCCATCCTAGTCATTGGTGTCGGAAGACACATGGCACCAGATCCTATACTTCGGAGGTTTAACACACCAGAAGAAAGCAGGTTTAAAAGGTTAAATACTCCTGAAGTCACAGGGAGCCAGGGGAGATATGAACCATCCATCAATAAGGACATGTGTTAGTAGAGCGTTAACTCCAAAGGAGAGCCACTCCGGAGGACTTGAAGCTTGGTTCTTCGAAAATCCATAAAGCTCGGAGTAACGGAGAGGATCTCAATCATCCATTTTTTGGGGACGCATGGCAGACGATCTGTTACTTCAGAGGATAGCCCCTTTGGAGAAAGTGGAAAAAGAACTCCCGAAGGCCCAGAGACCAGAGTTCACTTGATCCGTCGATCTCAGAGGAAAGGTGTCAAAATATATTTCACTCTGGAGGAAGGCTTCTTGTGAGAGTTGAGAACTCCTAGAGGTCAAAGCACCAGAGTTCATCATAACCGTTATTAGTGGAGGATGTGTGTCAAGATATATGACACTTGAGAAGGATTTCACTTTGGAGTTTTGTGTTTGTGAGTACTTTGGAATTTTTCAAAGCATAGAGTCTAGAAGTAAATTAGAACCATTGATGTTCTATAGACGTGTGGCATACGAATCGTGTAGTCTGGATACTTGACACTCTGGAATACTTGGGAGAGGTATATATGCCAGTTCTGAGCTCGGTTTTGAGCATGGAGGAAGAGGTTGGAAAGTCTTGGATGAGAAGGACGTGATCGAAATCCTGGAATTAGGATTTGAGATAGTTAAGGAAAATGAAATTATGATGCCCTACCCCTTAAAAGAGCATTTAGGGGTCAGGTGTGTTACATTTAATTTCTTATTATTTTGTTCTTTCATTGATAATACAAAACTAATTTAAAGGTAATAAATAGTGTATTGAACAAGTTCCCTTCACAGTGCCAATCACATTATATATCCTCGTCATCAACTTTGTAGCCTTGAGATTAGTTTCTATAACCATTCTCCTCATTTTTTTTAGTGCTCGACATTGAGATGAGCCATTAAACCACTTGATGTTTGTATTATGGATCCATTTTATATCATCGAATTCCCAACCTTAACTTCTAGTTGGAAATGCAAACGTCAATATTGAAATGACATTGAAATACATAAACTTAATTGGATCTTTTAGGTGTATTAGAAATCCAATGTGTTTTTCCCTTGCTACATCACTTAACACAATTATTTCTCCCATTACCCATATTTGAGGGAAATTTAGTTATATTTTTTAATGCGGGGCCAGAAAGTATGAATACTACGAGATGGGTATTGATAAGAACATGGCGAAATATTTACAAATTATGAAGTGTGATTTCATGGCCTTGTTTAATGACCCTAGAATTGGACAACACCCTCTTAAAAGAATGAAGAATATGTATATGCAGTTGTGCACATATTAAACATTTAAATACAAATAGATGGATATATGGTATATGTCTTTTGATAAACCTCTATGCAATACCAAGGAGGGACCAGTGTATTTTCTATGTAAAGTATGGGTTGAGCTCTTTTTAGGTCTCCATGTCAACTATTTTAATATTATTGAATTATAGTGGGTTGGTCATGGTTTTGTGTAGGATTGACAAATCCAAGAATTATGCACTGAGAAGGTTCACCCTCAAAGTAATTCACCTAATCCCCCACTCAATACCCAGATATTGTAGACAAGATTCAAGGCACCTGAATTTTCATTTCCAACTTAAAGCATAGTCTACCTCAACATATTGTTGTAGCATCCTACTAGGATGGATCTTCAGACAATATGAAACATGAAAATGGAGGCCTAGGGGTATCACCTTCAAGCCATAAATTTGAGTTTAGTCAGGCGATGACCTTAGCTTAGGTTGGGCATTTCGGTTGGATTTCAAATGATTTTCATTGATGCTTGAGTTTTGGGCATAATTGTTATGGGTCAATGGAGGTTCCCATATAGGAGAGTTTCATGGATGAGGTTACCTTGGATTTTTTTATTTTTTTTCATTGATTGTGTATAATTATAAATAATTATTATTCTATAAAGTTAAATATTTTTTTTTTAACCCGGGGGAATCGGAAACTCGCAGTTCTCGTACTTGTGTGACATGTGGTCGACACCCATCCTCTACCACTATAACCCCAGGTGTGCCACACAGGCCACAATCATGGAGCACAAGTAAATCGGGGTGAGAATCGAACTTGAGACCTCCTTTACATATTTCCTTCCATTTACACGACACTTGCCAATCGGTCTACACCCCTATGGGCCTATAAAGTTAAATGTTAATATTGTGTAACTATATAATTATTTCACATCTATTAACTACAATATGATACTCCTATGTCACAACAATGAATCATTCTCTTCCATTGTTGATGTAATCATCGTGGTGACTTGCTTTATGGAGATACCTCTCACACCTATAATTTGACAAGTTATGTTTGTTTAATCATAGTATTTTCGTATTATTATGTTTCTTTTCAAATTTTTAAAAATGTATCTAATTAGTTCCAAACATGTTCCTATAACTGCAAACATGATACATTGATATGTTATCTCTATTAGTGGTTGTGAGCTCCTATTTTTCCTGTGCGACCATGATTGCACCATTAGGTGTTGCAATTTTTTCTAGCACTTCTCTTAGTTAGGGATTGTGTCAAGTTAATTAAGGTAATGTGAAATTTATATTCTAATTATGATTTTTCTTCATGTTGTGTACAAACATAAGAATTAGATATGCATATGCAACTTTCACTACACATATTTAATGCACAACATTGACTTGAGGTTTGGAGATTGACATACATTGCACCCTTTAGCAATATAGTTTCCATGTGCATGATTCATTGGAATTAGATATTACAAGAAAAATTATTTTATATCCATATAAACCTTTAATACTCAATCTATAACCCTTCACCCCTAGAACTACTACACCCATAGATCCCATGTCACTACTATCACATTTAATTGCATACTCATATAACATCTAAACCCTAAAATTACCATCACCCATAACCTCAATAAACCCTAGACTTAATGAATTTATTAAGATTATTAGGATCAAGTCCCATGAACCATAATTAGAACCATGATGCAAGAGAATTGTAGGTCATTTGTGGCTTCTTATTACAAATATGGGTTTCATTAGTAATTTTTACACACCAAGAATGGTTATTGAGGCCTTAAAAGTTCAGTGTTCACCATGGTCAATGGAGGAAAATAAGGGCATTACGCCATAAATGATGTTTCTATGGCTCAAACACATGAAAAAGGCCTCAAACCACCATGTGGGTCCTCTCTAGGGGATATTTTGCCTATGAAGGACATATGAAGACTACTAGGAGGTTTTACACGATACCAATGGTTCTCACAGCCTTAGTGATGATAAGGGGAGAAAAGTAAGGATGATGGACCCTATATGAATCCTATGGGGCTTAAGTATTATAAAGAATTCCTTGAACCACCACATAGAATTTGTGTAGGAAATCTATTCCATTTGATTACAAATATGGGTGGTGTTAGGGTGAGTGCAAGCTAATGATGCTCTCTCATGATGCATTAGTGGCAATGCAAACCTGGAAAAACAACAATATGCTAAATTGGAGGGATTATTCAAGGTACATTTATAATGAATTTGAATATGGTGTAATAATATGAAACATAGGAAATTTAATTAGATTTCTGAATATATAACTTTTACTCATAGACATTGTGAATAACTAGGTCAAATTTGTTTTTTTCTAAAAGTGGTATCTTATTTTTCCAACAAAATATACGTTATATGTTTTTGTTCGTGCAGGTGTTGAGTGTATTAACGATGAAATTCAATTCCAAAAACTTGTATGCTTTTATACAACCCGTTTTTTTGTGTCGTGTCTCTTTTGGAAATTTTAATATTAATTTTATATATTTTTTAAATTATCAAAGTCAAAATATGTTTGAAATTACAATGTATTTTGTTCGTACAGGCTAAAAGGGTCTTAAAATGATCAAAACAACATATTTATTTTTATTATCATAGGTATTGGTCTCATATTGTTCCACATATAACTCATATGAGAAATGGTTAAGCCGAGAAAAAAATATAGAAGAAATAAGAGATGTATGTATTATAGGATTTTGATACATGTGAAGTCAAAAATAGATTAAAAATAGTAAACAATAATAAAAAAAATTTAAAATAGTATTTGAAATCTGCATAGTCGACTCGATCTATGTTTATAATTTTGTCAACAATTGAATCGTTTAGACTATAGAAAAATAACGTCAAAGACAAAAATATAAAGGGGTATTCACAAAAATGGAGGTTTTTATGAATTTGTAGACCGAACCACTAGGTTTGTAATCCCGAGCCTAAATTCGAGACAACCAATCTAGCATACACCTTGTCAATCTCGCCCCAAAAATTTGAATTCAAACAAGCATGCACTTGCTCCAGGATCACGTGTGCGCTCCTAAAAAACATTTCCTTCCTTATCTATATTTTTCCTCCCTCTCCTACATTTAGGCCCCCCCTCTCTATCTCACTTTCTCTCTCCCTCTCTACTCCCCCTTTCTGTCTCCCTCTCTCTCTCACTCATATACCTAGTAAGACATAGACATGGCAAGATTTAGACATCACAAGGCAGGGAAATACCTAGAGCTAGACCTTACCTTGAAATGCCTTAGACTCTCACACCCACT
>SNQJ01S0038909.1:91970-105222 GCA_010110895.2 Picea sitchensis | reverse complement strand
CATTTAACCAATAAATATACAATCACATAAATGAAACAGTGACACAGTGATTTTTCATGAGGAAACCCAAAAGGGAAAAACCTCTTCTTCTTATGAATGAAAGGCAAGCTCCAACTCCTCTTTACATTCTTATTTTATTTGAGATACAACCCAGATGAGGCTGCTACCTCTTTTTCTTCAGCACCTACTGAATGGAAGCTACAACTCCCAGATGTACAAGCACCAACTTGTACAAGAGACTTTTACAATCTCCCCTTTCTCCTCCCTACAGCCTTGAAATCATTCTTTGTCACTAAGAACCTGCAAACCAACTCTTTATCTTCTCTGTCAAATATTAAGCATTCAAATCCTTTCTATTTTTATATTCATATCACAATTCATTCTTGACCAGACCACTTAGATTTATCAATCTGTGTATGTGTCTTCCCTCCTCTATCTTTTTTTTCTTCCTCAAATTTTACAGAACCATATATCTCTCATAATCCTCTCATTCCCTTTTTCTTGCCACAATCACTTTATTCATCTTCCTGTATCATCATTGCATACAATCGAACCCTTAAGCTTCAAAGAATCAGTTACAATAACTGAATAACTTCCTTACAGTGATTATTATTGGCCAAGGCATCAAGATGAACAATATCCACATGATTAGTTTAAACATTTAACCAGCACCGTTCAATGAACATACATTTGTTTTAATTTTTCAGTATGGAATAACCCTTGAGTGCTTTGGCAAACCACTTGTGCTAACCCATATGTCCATTGGCCGTGACCACAGGTTAATTGAAATGCATTTCGTATTTCGCATTTCGGCAATTCGAAAATCCTGTGTCGAAGAGTCTTGACACTTCAAGTTAGGAAACCCCGAAATAGAGCTTAGCTTCATGCTAGCTCCTCCCTCTCACATGACCATCGGCGGTAACCACTGCCCACACCAAAAAGGTATTTTGGCATTTCGACGTTCCATGTTTCAGCGTTTTAGCCTTTCATATTTCGGCATTTCATATTTTCGCATTTCGGCATTTTGCGAGTTGGAATGCTATTGCATTTCCTTCCTTTGAATTCTGATTTCCCAATATCCACTTTTCTCTGATCGATGGTCCCACAACCGCGTTTTAGCCTTTCAGATTTTGGTATTTCAGATTTTCTCATTTCAGCATTTCACGATTTCATCATTCTTGTTGTGAGTGTCCTTGACAGCGCCAACTCCCAGCATCCGAAACTCCAAAATGGAGATTAAGTCATGGTTTCGGTATTTCGGCATTCGAGACTTTGTGATGTTGAAGTTTTTGCTTACCATGCAAAAATCCCGAAATAGAAACTCCCGAAATCCTGAAATAGAAACTCCCAGAATCCCAAAATAGAAACTCCTGGAGTGACGATCTTCGAAATTCAAGCTATGCCTGTGAAAAATGATCAACAAAATCCCCCTTTGGCATTTTAAAGTTTGACATTAATGACAAAAACAAGTCCTATGCAAGCTACAATTCCTACCAACAGATTTATCCAATATTCATTATGGTATCCTACATATGGATTTGAAATCCTGGAAATGGTGGAAATGGAGTAAAAAGGCACACCAAGGGTATGTTTCTTGGACAGAGTTTGTTGCAGATCTTTATGACCACTTTGACTCCGAGACCCACCACTTAGGCCATTTGACCAATTTGAAGCAGTCTGGGACAGTGGAATAATTTATCGCAACATTTGATCACTTTTATTTTAGAATGGAGGGCATGCCAGATGCTTTCTTAAGGGAATGCTTTATAAATGGACTAAAAGATGAAATCTATGCCCATGTTCTCATGGCACGTCCCCAAAATTGGTTGGAAGCTACTCAATGATCCAAGGAAGCACAATAGATTTTTTCCTCCTAGATCTGCAAACCATCCTTTCCTCCTCACCCTAAACCCACCAATTCCTCCCCTCCTGCAACTCCCCTCAAGATCCATAAATTAACCAGGGATGAAATGGTTCAACTCCAACTCAAGGGTCTTTTTTATAATTGTGATGACAAATATTTTCCAGGGAACAAGTGTAAGGAACATAAACTTTGTATGGCCATGACTGAGGATGTTTCTGAAGAAGAGGCTATTGTTTCACCTATGGATGAGCTACCACTACCATCTGATCTAACCCCACCCTATGATCCACGAGAATTTGAACCGATGATTTCAGTTAATGCCCTCATTGACTTCTATGCTCCTCAGACCCTCAAATTAATTAGTTACATTAAAAATCATAAAGTCACCATCCTTTTGGACAATGGCATCACCCATAATTTTATTCATTGCCTCATTTCCCAAAAATTCAATTGTTACATCCGTGCCATCAATAATTTTCAAGTTATGATTTCAATTGGAGGATCCATGGAATGTGGGGGCCGCTGTAAAAATGTGTGGCTCCAAATTGGTTAGTATCACCTGAAATCCCATATGTTTTCTATAGACATGGGTGGCTGTGACATTTTTCTTGGTTACGAATGGTTACGCACTCTCGACCCCATTCTCATGGATTTTAAGGACTTAACCATGCAATTCCATTATGAGGGACAATAATATAAGTTCCAAGGTGTTGAGCCTCTAAATTGGCATCCCCATTACCATATTATACTCCTCATTTATACCTTTTTGTCCTACCTAAGCTTGGATAAATGACAAAGAACACTACCTCCAGTCACTTATAAGGTCATAAGGTAAAGTATATTTGAATTCATGCATTTTGTGGTTTATTAAGCCAGGACACTAAATATTTCATGTACTAACGTTTAAAATTTCCACGTGTAGCCTTTGACCTTTGGACAAGTCCATGTCCGCCAATTCATCCAGTACTTATTTGCTAGATCACCCACTATCCGAATCCGGTACCAAGAGAACCTTCTGTTCAGATCCAGTACCCGCAGATCATTCACTGTCGCGATCCGGTACCAATGTTCGTAGACTGTTCTAGTCTTGTACCAACCAATTGCGTGTTGTTCAGATCTGGTACTATCTACCGTATCTCACCTGTCACGATCTAGTACCAATATAGGAAACAGAGTATGCCAAGTTTAGCTCCAGATCGTGCCTAAGATAATTGTTGAATGTTTATTAGATCATCAAAGTTTCTAGGAAGACTATGTTAAACTAGTTTGATTATTGCTTCATCCTCATACACTTCGTGTCATGAGGATGAAGCTTAAAATATGTAACCGAATGTATAGATTTGACAATTGTCGATCTGCTAAAGATTTCACCTCCTTGTATTTCACGACTAAGACTATTTAAATATTCGTGGCAAGGATGGTGGGAGATATAGAGAAATAAGCATAACACAACATGTGAAGCAGCGTTGCATATTGTAGAACATATCTTGAGTTTGAAGTTTAATAGAAGAATGTCATTTATTTCCATGTCTTGATTAGTTATGAATGAATGTGAGTTAAGTTGTTAGTATAGTCTAATTTCATGTTTTGATATTTGAGTAAGAGTGATGTGTTGATTGAAGACCAACTTACTATAGACTCCAATTGCTGACCTGTTGAAGCAACAAGGGACCATCGCCCAACAGAGGTCAACATCCTTGTAGATTAGTATTAGCATTTGATTTAAGTAGTGTAATTGTTAGATTAACTGAAGCTTTTCTTTCTCAACTTGATTCATCATCTCTGACAGTTTCAGATGTTAGTAGCACAATTCAGTTTAGGATTTTTATTACATGATTGCTTAAGATCTTCATTTACTCTGTTTTCACACACGCTCTGTTTCTGTTCTTATGGATTTGATTTCTCTTAGTGAATATAGATGTTGGCAGCAATAGTCAAGCATATTTGGAAAAGAACTAGTGAAGCCCACAATAGATCATTGTGAACCACAACATACACAATATACTAGCTATTCAACTACCCATGCTATACCTTGATGATTGAAGTGTGTTTTCCTTTTCAAAGTGTGATTGCATAGTTAGCTTTCTAGGTCATATAATAGAGTTGATATGTCAAAGAACTCCATATCATACTTTCATGTGTCATAATGGAGTAGATAGCCTCTCTGTGAAAGACAACCAAAGTGTGTTTTAGTTTGACAGTGTGCTTTATTTCCAACATGCATAATCTAGATTAGTTCTATACTCATGACATTAGAATTACCTCTCTTACCAGTGTCTTGTAACTCTGTTGATTACGAATCTTGGATTGATAATTAATGAGTGCATTATACTAATCATATAAGTAGCACAACATTTTGGCACCGTTGCCAAGGAGTTGCAAACGGTAGGAAGTGATTTTAGCTTAGATTGTTTGCATAGTTTTTTTTTAATGATTTTAAGGGCTACTTGAGGGAGGAGGATAAAACGTTTAATATGTGAGTGAATAACCATGCGGCCACTATAGTGGGGTTCCCCGAAGCTAGGTTTCCTTCTTACTTTTCATTAAGATTTTAATTAAGGATCAAATTTTTATTTTATGCATAGATATAGAAATAATAAGGGTATATTTGTAAGCTCTAAAGACTTGAAAACAGACCCCCACACTAATTCAACTGAAATTGGTGCAAGAAAAACTCCACCAGGAGGAAGTTCAAGGGAATCCAGTGAGGCTCCTGAAGAAGGACCTGGAATTGAAGAATCAATATTGGGGCAAATAGAATATGAATTTGCTGAAGAAACTGAGCATGCAGAAGACACACAAAATCCAGTTTCTGAACCATCTATCAGTGGAGGAAGGATAACTAGCGAAATGGCAGAAGAAGAAGGAGACAAAAATGCATCCACTGAGACTGAAACCTTTAGGTTTCCAATCTTGGATATTTCTAGAAACATCAGTATGAAGAACATCCCACTTTCATTGTTACCCACTTTCAGCGGTATGTCAACTGAAGATCCAGATTTATTTTTATTCGAGTTTGACATATTATGTAGAAGCTATAACTATTCAGACGATGCCCAAAAACTTAATCTCTTTCCAGCCACAATAAAGGAATGAGCCTTAATATGGTTCACGAGCTTAGGAGAAAATACAATTCTCTCTTGGGATCATATGAAAGACACATTTTTATGGAAATACCAAGACCATTGTAAGGATAATGCTAAAAATGATATCTTTAAAATGCAACAAACCGAATATGAAATCCCTGAAGACTACTTAGAAAGGTTCTTATACAACTATCAGAAATCAAAATTATTCACCACATACCTAGCTGTAGTAAGAACAATATTTTTGAAAGGTCTTAGAGATGACTGCATAGAAGTGTTAAATTTGTTAAGTTCAAGAGATGTGCACCAAAATCCCTTTGCAGAAATTGCAGATTATTGTAGGAGATACTTAAGAGGACAAGATAAAATAGGCAAAGGACCAAGAGATCCTTTTAGCAGAAATTTAAGAGAAAACTCAGGGTCTGTCACCATAATTGAGTTAGGAAACTTACTAGAAAACTTTAAAATAAACATCTTGAACACAATCAATAACTAGTTAGATACCCTAAAACTAAAAAAGAAGCAAGAAAAAGATGTTGTTTTTGCAATATTTTGTCCTAAATGTAGAAAAAGGCACCTTGAGAAAGAATGCCCATTAAATGTCATAGAGGTATGTGGCTTGTGCACACTAGAGCACCCCACATCTGAACATCCAACTTTTTTTGAGCTGCAAGCCATGTATAGGGGAGGAGGAGTATCACAAGAACAACCGTACCCTTCTAGGAGGCCTTGGAGAGCACAAAACCCCAATGCATTTTATGACCCTAATACACAATATCAACAACAACAATGGGGTCCTCCTCCAATTCCTTATCCCCAATGGACACCTCAGGAAGCTCAAACTCAACCTTGGCAACAAGGTTGGAGGGGACCTGTGTATGGGAATCCCTCTTACCCGACATATCCACAGTATCCTGCAAACATTTCCCAATTACTACCTGGATTTAACCCACCTCAGATACAAGCTTTACCTCCACCTTCAGTACAACAACAATTCACAGTACCCTTGAACCCTAACCAACAACAACAAACACCTATAAATGCCAATCAACAACCACAAATCCAAGCTTCCCACAACCATCCTAGACCAACAACAATTCCTTCCCAGTCAATTCCTAACCCCAATAATCGACCCACCCACCCTGTGTAGAATGAAAAAATCCAAACCTTTCCCACCTATGAAATTCAACTAAGATCCGGGAAATTTGTAAATCAATCAAATTCTGGAGTAATAATTCAAGAAGAAAATGATAATCATTCTAAACAAGAAAACAAGAAAACCACCCCTATATAAGGAGAGACTCCCCCTCATATTCCAACCACTTCTTAGTCTGTAGGAGTACCTCAACAAGTTAATATTCCACCCTACCCTGAAACACTATTAGAGAAGAAACCTGAGCCACCCTTGCACAAAGACATAGAGGATGAGTTATGAAATGTATGTATAAAAATACCTCTGGTGCAAGCCATTAAGGATATCCCCATATATTCCAAAATCATAAGGGATATTTGCCTTAAGAAACTAGGAAGGAATAAGAAGGAACCTCCCCTTGTTCAAGTGGTAGGACAATTATCTTAATTCATTTATGAAATGCCATATAAATATAATGACCCTGGGAACCCAGTAGTCACTGTTGAAATTAATGGTATTTCCTTACTGAACACACTCATTGATTTGGGTGCAACAATGAAAGTAATTCCTTTTGACACTTTGAAAAAGCTCCAAATCAACCAGTTATGACCAACCCAAACCATGATAGAGTTGGCATATAATTCATTCATTAGCCCTGCAGGAAGTTTAGATGATGTCACAGTCACACTAGCTTATTGGGAATATCCTGTAGACGTTCTAGTCATCTATTCTAAATCATCCTCCGAACCAGGACACCTTGTGGTTCTTGGCCACCCTTGGTTGGCCACAATAGATTCCTTTATCAGTTTTCGGTTTGGCGAGATGACTATATCCAATGGCACACGTAGCCAAAAGCTTGTCCTCTTCCCTCCTGCCCAACCGACACAAGAAATACTTGTTTGGCTAGAAAACCCTTATGGAGAGGAAGATTGCATCAGGCCCCTATTAACACTTGAACAAGTCAAATGAATGCAAGAACAATCAGATGAACAAGTCTCAAGTTTATTTTTGGATGATACAAACTGCATTGAATATCCTAGGTATTTTGCATAATTGTCACATATTTTCAATTCTGAATTTCAACAAACTTGGCATCCTGATATCACCCAATTATATAATTTATCACCAACTTCCTCAGAGAAGGAAGAAAGTACTAAACTTGTTGAGATTATCCCGAGAAAATTTGTGTATATCAACTCTACTTTGGAACCAGAACAAAAGACGCAAGAAATTGAAATGCTACAGAGACAATTTGATGCCTTTGCATGGGATTTTGTAGACATGAAAGGCATTCACCCTGACACATGCACACATCATATCTACACTAATGACCAAATCAGACCAGTTAGACAGCCTCAAATAAGGATGAATCCATCCCTCAAAGATATTGTAAAAGAGGAATTGCAAAAACTCCTTCAAGCCAATATCATATACCCCATTTCAGATAGTCAATGAGTGTCTCCACTTGTCATAGTTCCTAAGAAAAATGGTAAGTGGAGAATATGTGTAGACTTTAGGGAGTTGAACAAATCCACTCATAGGGATTATTTTACCTTCCCATTTATTGATCAGGCGTTGGATACCTTGTCCAGAAAGACGTATTTCTCGTTCCTATATGGGTTTAGTGGTTATAACCAAATACAAATAGCACCCGAAGACCAGGAAAAGACCACTTTCACCTGCCCATGGGGAACCTATGCTTATAGGGTTCTTCCTTTTGGACTTTGCAATGCCCCAACCACTTTCCAAAGGGTTGTCCTTGCCATTTTCTCTGACTTAATCAATGATTGCATGGAAATCTACATGGATGACTTTACAGTCCATGGAGATGACTTCCATGAATCTTTAACCAGTCTAGAAAAAGTCTTGATTAGGTGTAGGGAAACTAATCTTTCCCTAAGTAATGAAAAGTCAAAGATGATGCTCACTGAATGTATTGTTTTGGCACATCACATTTCTGGTTCTGGAATGAGAGTTGATCCCGCAAAGATTCATATTATCACACAAATCAGAATACCTTCCTCACAAAAGGAAGTTCACAGCTTTTTAGGGCATGCTAGATACTATAGAAGATTCATTCCAAATTTTACAAGCTTAGCTACCCCTTTATTCAGTTATTATCTAAAGAAGATGAATTTATTTGGAATGATGAATGCCAAGTATCTTTTGAGATTCTAAAACATAAATTATCAAGTACCCCTGTATTAAGAGGACCAAATTGGTCCCTTCCTTTTCATATCTGTACCGATGCCTCAGACACAACCTTAGGGGAAGTTCTTGGAAAAAGGGAAAATCAAATGCCTTATGCTATTTACTTTGTCAGTAAAAACCTTTCCCTAACAGAAGTTAATTATACGGTCACAGAAAAAGAATTGTTAGCTGTAGTCCATGCTATCAATAAATTTAGACACTATATTACATGATATCAAGCTTTTGTACACACTGATCATTCATCCATCAAATTCTTAATGAACAAACCTGTAACAAACTTGAGAGTTACAATATTGTTGTTATTATTACAAGAGTTTAATATCAATATTATTGATAGACCTGGAAAGAATAATCTTTTGGTTGATTTCTTATCTAAAATGATTCATTTGGGAGATAATGCACCAGTAGATGATACATTTCTTGATGAAAATTTGTTTTCTATTTCTACATTTACTCCTTGGTATGCATATGTAGATAACTATCTTATGACATGGAAGATGCCTCATAAATTTTCTCTTAGAGAAAAACAAAAAGTAATTCAGCTAAGTGCAAACTATATAAGGCATGATGATTGTCTTTATAAAATAGGGCCAGATTTGGTAATCAGGAGATGTGTAAGGGAAGATGAGATCCATGATATTTTGCAAGCTTGCCATGATGGTCTTTGTGGATGCCATTTCTCTAACAAGAGGACCGCCTATAAAGTTATGCAATCTAGTTATTATTGGCTTAATATTTTCAAGGATGCTAGAACTTATGTATCCAATTGTGATGAATGCCAACGAACGAGTAATCCTACTACACGAGACCAAATGCCACTTCAAGCCCAAGTAGTCATTGAACCTTTTGAAAAATGGGCATTAGACTTTGTAGGGCCCATAAATCCTACATCTAAAAAGAAAAAGTACATACTTGTATGTACTGACTATGTGACTAAGTGGGTTGAAGCAAAATCTTTACAAGCTGCAAGTGAACAATGAGTGGTAGATTTCCTTTTTAATGACATTTTTACTAGATTTGGTGTACCTCGAGAAATTGTGACTGATCAGGGGACTCAATTTAACTCTAATATGGTCAAATCTATTACAGAACAATACCAAATCAAGCATAAGAAATCTACACCTTATCATCCACTGGCAAATGGGCAAGTAGAATCTACGAACAAAGTCATTGAGTCCATTCTTACTAAAACAATACAACTACACCACAAAGATTGGGCTGATAGATTACTAGAAGCCTTATGGGCTTATAGAATCACCTGGAGGAATACAACAGGGCATACACCTTACAAGTTGGTGTATGGGAAGAAGGTGCTTCTCCCCATAGAATTCTAGATTAAAACCTTTAGGACTATTGTGCAAGTTGGCATGAATTTAGATGAAGCCCAACAATAAATACTCTTGCAGCTTAATGATCTAGATGAAATCAGGTAGGAAGCACTTCAAAGAACCACCCTTATTCAAGAGCAGAGGACAAAATGGCATGACAAGTATCTCAAAAAGGAAAAATTTCAACTGGGAGATTGGGCCTTGTTGTATAACAACAGGTTCAAGAAATTCAAAGGTAAGTTAACTACTTGTTGGTTGGGACCTTACGAGATTGAAACTATCTATGATAATGGTTCAATCAGGATAAAGACAATTGACGAACATCAGACACACCTACTCGTGAATGGCCACTGGTTGAGAATTTATAACAAACCCCTATCAAAAGAAGAATTTCTGACACGTGTGCTACAAAATTCAGATATGTAGGTGATCAGTAAAGAAGGAGATCTTCCTACTGATCCACATTGATTGATTGATTGATTTTTAAAACTTTTGTACATAGGTGTGTAGACTATGTTTTGTTAATAAGTTGAAGGTAACTATGAATTCTTACCTCCTTTTTTTTACTTTCGCATTTTATTTTTGTTAGTAGATATCTGTAATTTATTTGATCTTTCACGAACTTGCTAAAACATCAGTTTGTAAGCATCAACAATACTCTGTTATGGTCCAGTACCAATAGTGTTGATCTGGTACCAGAAATTATGTTCTGATATGGTACCAACAGTCCTGTGCTGGTACGGTACCAGAAGTCTGTCCTTATACGGTACTATCAGGACATATCATCTAATTGACAAATAATTTTGTGCCTATTTCAAATATCTAATGTCAATTAATATGAAGTATGAAGCCTTGCAGTAACCACTTAAGTTGGAACCAAGGAGCTGATTTTAGCATCAAATGGCATCTTTCATGAAGCAATAATTTCTTTTGGTTCTGTTGCTCAACAGGAAAGTATTGTAATTTCTTTTGGTTTTGTTGCTTGATAAGGAAGAATTGTAATTTCTTTTGGTTATGTTTCTTAACAAGGAAGTATTTTAATTTCTTTTGGTTCTGTTGCTTGACAACGAAGATATAATTTATTTTGCCTACATTGTTTAAATAACCATGCTTAACTTGATTTACATTTTAGAGGTTGCCCTCATCAAAAAGTCCATTACAAACAACATCAATACTTCAACATGATTGAAGGGATTAAAAATATTAGCCTACAAGTAACTATTTCACCCTAACTAGACTTCAACAATAATCATTGGATTATATTTACTAAAGAGTAGCATATGAGTATATGAACACTTTCTGTTGTGGCCACACTAGGAAACTTTTATGGAAGAGGATGCATCAGTACCCTAAGGTAACTTTAGGTCATTCTCTTATGGACAAACTCAGACCAACCATACATATGGAATATTATAAATAAATAACATACATACATGAGTTTATTTTTCCTTCAAACAAATCTTTAAATACATTCAAATAAGAGAGTATATCTTCTAACCCAATACCATCCCAGCTTGTAAAAGGGTTTTCAGACAAGCCTCCCCCTATCACCTGTGCAAAAGAACTCTTTAACAAAAACTAAAATAGGTGACTATGGACACAAAGCCTCTGATAGAAAAATGGTTTAAGAGACTAACCCACCGGGATACTGAACATGTCTGTTGGCAACGAGTATTGGTCTGTGGTATGACTAGGCAAACCCATCAGGGTACTAAACATGCCTGTTGGAAATGGGGCATTCTACTTGGGGAAGGTATGTCTCTTATGAAATATCACAACTACCCCACCAGAGTACTGAATAGGCTTGCTGGCAGTGGGTTCTAGTTGAGAAATGTCTCATTTATACTTGTTTGATTGAAAAATTCACTTTTTTCATTTATGAATACTACAAGCAAATGTCATTGTTGACATTTATAAGATGAAAACTCCAGATTAACAAACAAAATGAATACTATAATTAAATGTCCATTTGAGAATTACCCTTAGTCAAATTTACCAGTCTGACATCTAAATCCTACATTACCTAAGAAGGAAATTTTTTAAGAGTGGGACCTTGACTAGGGAGTCTAATCTACTTATACTGTGAAATTTATCCATAACATCTAATGATAGTAAATATCTGAAGCAAGTTAGGTTGGATCTATTCTTATGGAAAAATATAAAAACCTCCATGTTTTCATTGCTGAATGTTGCACATGTCACTAAGCCATCAGAAGAAAGCCAATTTCATTCTTAAACAAAAAAAAAATAGGGCACGAGATCATATGCTAGGTGATAGATATACTTCTGGAATTTGATTTGGTTTGTCTTCTCTTATCAATTTTCTTTCATTCTGATACAGTGTGTCAGATGCTTTTGCATAAGGATATGAAACACCTTTGGCATGGGGGAGAGTCAAAGCACCTCTTTCAGGACTCTTTTCCAGACTCATATCTCATATTTAGAGACTAACATGTTCACCTTACAACCTTGCAAAACCAGACACAAAGGAAGAAATTCAAAAACAAGCACAGAATAAAGAAGTTCATAAGGTACAAGAAATTCCAGTACTAAGCCTCCAAAAAACTCCAGCCTAAAAAGATGAACTTTGATAATCTGCAAGCTTGAAATACAAAGGCAGTCACATATGCTATGGGTATTGGTTATGCAATGGGAAAAGCAAAGGTAACATGGTATTATTTACTTTCCTTTGCTTATAAAACTACAATAGGTATGAAGTGTATACTAGATCTTATGACCTTATTGTTAAAACCACACGCCTAACTTTTACTTCCCTCATACCCATATGCTTAACCTTAATCAATTTCCTCACCACATAAGCACTTGAAAATATGTTGAGGGAAAAATCACATTAAATGTGTGGATGTGGGTATGAAATGAAATGATCATGCCCAGTAATGATGAGCCACGAACTTAAACCAAGAACATGCTTCACCCTTAAGTAATCACGAATCTACCTCGTGTCATGTTTCACGATTCAACATCAAATTCACCACTTAGAGGTCCAATCGCCTATCCCAAACAACAATGATGTTTTGCTACCAAACGTCCCGTTCCCATGATTGTACCATGGGCAAAAATGAAATGGCTTATCTGGGTGGTGAAGCCATCCAGATGACCCTCATCTTGTCTTAATTTTCCTTCGCAACATCTTTACTTAAACCCACCTTTCGAATTATTGACACCATCACTATTTTTTCCTACCATTACCCATATTTCTCCATTTCAGAGCCTACTCCTCTCTGCAATATCCAGTACAAAAAACTTACGCTCACAGTTGACTAAACTCTTACACTACAACCCGATTTACACTCACAGTTTATAAGGATGGTTGTGAGTAGACATGAACTGGTCTTCTAGATTTATAGGGAGACCGAGGAGTTCCAGCTATGTAGAGATAAGTATGATAGAGCGAGATGGATGCCATTTTTAGAAAAATTCACAGGTTGTCATGCATTTATCCAGAGTTACGATGGAGATATTGTGCACATAGGAAATCTGTAGCTAACAATCAATGAAGCAACTTTAAGGGAGGCCATGGGATTACCTAGCAGAGGAGCCATGTATTTCAAAGGAGTAGGAATCAATAAAGAAATGTGCCAAATATTTCTGAAGGAATACCATCAACACC
>SNQJ01S0038909.1:40299-91960 GCA_010110895.2 Picea sitchensis | reverse complement strand
CATAGGAAATCTGTAGCTAACAATCAATGAAGCAACTTTAAGGGAGGCCATGGGATTACCTAGCAGAGGAGCCATGTATTTCAAAGGAGTAGGAATCAATAAAGAAATGTGCCAAATATTTCTGAAGGAATACCATCAACACCTTGATTGGAAAAAGGGGATTTCTAGAAACTATATCAAGGAAGAATATCATCCAATGCTTTCTAGTCTTCAATGATTCCTCACTTGTGAAGGAAGGTATGTTGTAACTTTCTTATATCATCTTAGGCTTTTGCTGCACTTTGAAGGAGGTCCTGAAATTGACTTTCCATACTTTTTATGTATGAGCCTGAACAAGATGGTAAGAGTTGTCAAATCCTTATCTAAAATTGAGAAGACTAGTATTTATCATCAGGGTCTTATCAAAATTCTAGTTATACATGAAATCAGGAAGCAAGGGTTTAGTTGGAAAACACTCATCACTCAACACCTTTTGATGCAGGAGCATCACCAACTCATCAAGCGAGTCAGCACATCAAGCGTAGATCATCTAGATAAACAAACCCAAATTTTGGAAGTGCTTTGGGATTGTAGAGCAAGTATTTAATGAAGCCATTTATGAAGGCGCATCTGTATATTGTATTGGACCTTGAGCCTTTAAGCTCTCGTCCTTTGGTAGATAGTCGACATTTAATAGATTTAATGCTGGTAGATAGGATTTTAAGTCTAGATTTGATAGTTTAGAGTCCGAGAGGGAAAATGGATATAGACACCCTCATTGTACCATTGTAAAAATATAGTAGAGGAAGCATTCAGGAGAAGAGAGGAGCAACCATAGAATATTGCGTGAAGAACACCCATGTACAGGCATTTGAATTAATAGAAGGAAGCTTTGATTCAAACTCATGGGTTGTGTTGTTTTCTCTGTGTATTGATGCTATGCTCATGAATGTTTTCTTTCTTGTTATGCATTTGCTTTGTATATGCTGTGCATGTAATTTCATGTTTTAACCTGAAGTCTGAAAGGGAGAGAGAGTGAGATTCAATTATTTCTCTATCTGAGCCAGGAGATTCCTGCAAGGTGTGCAGTTGAAAACATCCGCAAGGAGTGCGTTGATGAAGGCTCAGAGAGTTTAACTTTTGTTCTTGTTCACCCAGAAGTGGATTTGGGTTGTTGAAGCCGTGCAAGGAGTGTGCAGGCTAAAGAAGAAGTCTCAGTTGTAAATCTGAGAAGAAAGGAGATCGAAGACTGCTGCTGCAGGAGTGCGCAGAGTCGGAAGGATTCAACAATTAGGGAGTTGTTGAATGTTGAGCGCAAGGAGTGCGCGCAAGTTCCTCTGAAAGAATTAGAGTGGAAAATCTCAGGAGGTATAGCACCTTCGTGATATCGTTAAAGGAGAGCACAGGGGTTTTGTGCCGAGGAAAGTTTGAGAAGGAGATGTGAGTGCAGGTGTCAGAGGACAAGTTCTGAGAAAGAACACTTAAACCTTCTCAAGAAATCTTCAAGGAGGAGAAATCAACGGTCAAGATCTTACTGAGGAGATCGACGAAATCTCGTCAGCCGTTAGATCTCGGGAAGTTGTGTAGGGTTTAATTCCTAGGGTGCAGAGGAGGAATCACGGAGGAGCCATCGGGATATCAGAGTCATCGGGGTTTTGTTAAGGCAAAGAATCGAGACCTTGTGGTTCTCGAAATCCCGAGAAAGGATCCTAGCCGTTGATCTTGGCAGGACACATGTCAGCATTCTGGTGAGGCATCAGGGTTTTACAGGTAGAGAGAACTGAGACCTTTTGAGTCTCGAAACTACGACGGAGAATCTCAGCCGTTGATTTCAACAGGACACGCGTCAAACATCAGGAGGAGAGTCGGGATTCAGTTCGTCGGAGAATCAGGGTTTTCGAGGACATAGAACTCTCGCATGTTGGAATCACGATCCGCGACATCCCGGCGGGAGTTTTGAACCGTCCATCGGTGAGGACGCGTGGCAGGAGGTCCTGACGAGTTGACGTTTGGGGGCATCGGAGTTTTCGCAAGCAAAGAATTTGTGCAACAAGAAATCGTGATCCACGATTTCTCGACAAGATCAGCACCGTCCATTGGCAAGGATACGTGGCCAGAGATCTCGAAGAGTAGGGGATCGGGGAATTGAAAGTCCCGTGCACATGACAACGAGAATCGCGATATCCTGATACGCGATTTCCTGATGGGGTTAAGGACCATAGTGGAGGACAGGTGTCGAAAGGTCAACCCTTGCAGGGAGTCAATGCCAGGTGGCATCGGCATATCGGGGCTCAGGAGTTGGAGAACTGAGCGCTGGGAGTCGCGAGTAGCGAAGTCGCGATAGAGCCAAAGTCCCGATAAATTGGGATAAGGTTAGCATTGACTGACAGGTCATCGGGAGTCGGGGATTTGCAAGGCAAGTTGTCTATGACAACACAAGTGGTGATTTCCCGACGGGAGAATTCCTGACAAAATAAAGGAATACGTGGGTGGATATTCATTGGGGTTCGGGGATTTGTAAGGTCTGATCCCGTGAGCTCAAGACTCACGATCACGCGAGGTCCGATTTCCCGATAGGACAAAGGGAGATCATAAGGAGAGTCCTGTGGGTGTTGGAAAGTCCCGATAAGGGATTTGGAGAGCATTTTTAGTTCTTTGGGCCAGTGAAGGAGAAGGTCCTGTGGGGGCAGATGTGCCTGGGTGGCGCGTTTGCGTCAAAGTGGTATCAGAGCGAGAAATTTTCTTTGTTTTTTGTAGCAGAGAAGAAGAGAAAATTTCACCATGCCATCGAGGAGAGAAAGACAAGCACTCGATCCAGAGGATAGGGGGAACCAGAGAGGAAGAGGGAGACAAGCACAGAATCCAGAAATGGAGAGGCAGATACGTGATCTCCGAGTGAGACTAGAAGATATGGAAGCAACGCAGAGACGCACAGCCAGTGCTAAAGATCTAAGCGACTCCAAAGGCGAAGTTGAAGTCAAACAACAAGGAGAAGTTGCAGCCGAAGATGCAGCCAATGAGCGATTAATTAAGGCTATCGCCTGGATGAGTTCGAAAACAAAGATGGACATTCCATCTTATGAAGGAAATCTGGATGCAGAAGAGCTTCTAGATTGGATTAGAGCTCTTGACACCTACTTCGATTATGAGGATATCAAAGAGGATAAGAAGGTCAGACATGCTGTCACACGATTGAAGGGGCACACAGCATTATGGTGGGACAAACTTCTAGAAGACATACATTCCGAAGGAAAGAAAAAGATTAAAAGCTGGGATCGAATGATTGCGAAGATGAAGGCAAAGTTCATCCCAAGGGATTATCAAATCACACTATTTAGGAGAATGCAGAACCTGAGACAGAAGCTGATGACAGTGAAGGAGTATACTGAGGAATTCTATAAACTAAATATCAGAGCAGGTCATCGGGAGAGAGATGATGAAAAAGTTGCCATGTATATGAATGGCTTGAGATACGATATCAAGGACGAGATGAGTATGACAACCATCAGAACGGTGGAGGATGCATATCAAATGGCGTTGAAAGCTGAAGAGAAGCTGAGCCATAAGCCAACACAGGGAGGCCGAGGTAGGAGCCAACGAAAAGGTAAGTCAGTTGCCCAAGATAGGTTCTAGAAATCCAAGGATGATTGGAAAAAGCCTCAGACTAGAACAGAAAGAGGTGGAAGTTCACAGCAAGGACAGCATGCTGAACAACGAAGGCAGCGTACAGAACAGGGCGGAGGATACGCTGATAATAACACATTTCCTCGTACTAGAGGTAGAGGAAGAGGCAGAGGTGGAGTCATCACATGCTTCACGTGTGGAAATAATGGACACAAGGAAGTTGACTGTCCAGATAGGAAGAAGGATGGAGGAGAATCTCACATTGCCGAGGCACAAAGGCGAGATGCTGAAGCAGAAGACGCAGAAGACGGAAGTTCATTGATGATGCGTAAGGTTCTCTTAATACCCAAGAAGGAGATGCAGGACACCGCTCAAAGAAACATACTTTTCAGAACCACATGCAAGACCAAAGATAGGAAGTGCAAGGTTATCGTGGATAGCGGTAGCACAGATAATCTCATTTCAATCGAGATGGTGGAAAATCTGGAGTTGGAAACAACTGATCACCCGAGACCATACAAAGTCTCATGGATACAGAAGGGACATCAGGTAAGTGTCACCAAACAGTGCTTAGTGGACATCAAGATAGGAGGATACAATGATAAAATACTCTGTGATGTTATTCCTATGGATGTATGTCATTTATTACCAGGCAGACCATGGAAATATGACAGGAACGTAATTCATGGTGGGAAGATGAATACGTATACTTTGGAGAAGAATGGAAGAACACATATGCTACTTCCAATTAAAGATAAAGAAGTAAAATCAGAACCAAGGAATACTGTACTTCTCATGAGTGGGAAGGAACTTCTGGCAGAAGTAAAGAAGAAGGAAGATCCACAATTCTTTGTGGTCAGGAAACCAAAAATCGGATTTGTTTTGACCAACACAAGAGTGGATGATTGACCAGAAGAAATCCAGAAGCTATGCTGGAAGGGATTGGCCCGACATTGTGGTGAAACCCAATTACTCATTAGTTTCCCTTAGATGAGAAATGAAGTCCTACTATAGACCTCATACCGAGGGCAGGTTTTCCAAACAAAGTTGCATACAAGTTGACACCCTTGGAGGAAAATGAAAGAGATCAAAAGCGGTCACGGGAACTATTGGATAAAGGACTGGTCTAGGGAAAGTTTAAGTTTGTGTGTGGATTCAATAGTGCTTAGTCCAAAGAAAGATGGAGTTTGGAGAATATGCACAGATTCTAGAGCCATTAACAAGATAACCATTCGGTATAGGTTTCCATTGCCACGGATGGATGACTTGATGAATTTGTTTAAGTGGAGCCAAATTTTTCAAAGGTTGATTTGGCGAGACTACATCGGTCGCATGAGGGAAGGCAATAGTGGAAGATAGCCTTCAAAACCAACGAAGGGTTGTATGAATGGCTAGTCATCTTTGTTTAGCTGGATAGATACATAGAGTACCTTTATGAGGCGTGAATGAATTTTTGAAGGAATTCATTGGTAAGTTTGTGTTGTTTATCTAGATAACATATTGATTTTCAGCAAAACAAAAGCGGAACATCGGAAACATTTAGGCTGCGGTAATGAAGCTAGCGGGGAGAAGTTGTTGATCAACATGAGGAAATATTCATTTATGAAGATAGAAATCATTTACTTTGGATTTGTCATATCGGAAAATGAATTAAAGATGGATCAAAGTAAAGTGGAGGTAATTAAAAATTGGCCATCACCGGAAATATTTTCGAGGTGAGAAGTTCATGGACTGGCTAGTTTCTCACAGAAAATTCATCAACAATTTCCCGATTAAGGTGTGATGGATGATGGATACTGTGAGGAAAAGACATAAATCTTTTCATTGGGTGGAGGAAGCAGAGAAAAGTTTCAACTTTGTTGAAACAAAGATCCGGAATAGCAGTTTTATAACTTGTCGGATTTCCTGAAGACGTTTCAGTGAAATGTGATGCAAGTGGCTTTGCCATAGGGTGGTCTTGATCGGGAGAGTAGAGACCAATTGCATATTTCAGCGAGAAGCTATATGAGGCAAAGTAAAAATTACTCCACGTATGACAAATAAGAATTTTTTATGCTATCATACGGGCGTTGAAGAAATGGAGGCATTACTTGATCGAAAGAATTTGTTTTGTATGGTGATAATCATGCATTACAGTTTGACTCAACGAGGAGAAGTTGAATCATAAACATGCTAAATAGGTAGAATATGCATAATTTTACATTTGTAATTAAACACATTTGGGTACTACTAACAAAGTGGCTGATGCTTTGAGCACGAAGTGTTTGTTGTTGCAGGAGTTCGAGTCAAAACATTGGGTTTGAAAATCTTAGGGACATGTATGCGGGTGATGCAAATTTTGCAGAGGAATATGGCGGTGAGAATCCAGTTCTGAAGGCGAAGCCCATGGATAGATATGATCGGGAAGGATTGTTGTTTAGAAGGCAATCAGCGGCATTCCGAATTGCTCCATGAGGAGAATGCATTAAAGAAAACACAACGGTGGATTGGCGGGGCATTTTGGCCCGCGACAAAACATTTGCAAAATTTGAATGAGTCTCATATTTTTTGGTGAGGATGCGAGCCGGATGTCAAAGTTTGTTGGCAGTGCGAGTACCCGGCATTGAAGGGGCAGCGAGAATCACGGATTCTATCAACCATTACCCCTTAGAGGCCGTGGGATGAAATCAGCATGGATTTTGTATTGGGATTGCCCTGGGATGCAAAGTGGACATGATTTGATCTTTGTGGTGGTTGACGAGTTTCCAAAATGGCACATTTTATCCCATGTCCCGAGAAAACCCGATTGATGCGACTCATATCATAAATGTTTTTCAAAGAATTCGTTAGACTTCACGGGTTACCGAGAAGCATAGTATCGGACAAGGATGCGAAATTCATTGGAGATTCCCGGGAGGACACTGCGGAAGAAGATGGGGACTAACTTGATGTTTAGTTCTTCTTACCATCCCTCGGATGGATGGGGAAACAAAGGTGGTAAATAGAAGTCCGGGAGACTTATTAAGAAGCTTGGTATTGACACCACAAAAGTTGGGACAATGTGTTGCCACATGCAAAGTTTGCATACAATGACTCGGTTGAGCGAGAGCACGGGAAAAATTCCATTTGAGATTGTATCGGCGAGGCATGGAGAGGAAGTTCTGAACTAAGGGATTCAGAGCATATAATAACTAAGAGCACAAGCGCTAAAGAATTCGCAGAGGCAATGAAACAACTTCACACGGAGGTGAAGGGGCGATTCTTTGGAATCAAACCCGAGGGAATATAGCTGAAGCGGTCGACATCGGAGAACAACTTCGATTTGAAGTTGGCGATCTAGTTTAACACATCTGAGGAAGGAAAGGTTCCCAGGGGAACATACAACAAGTTAAAATGAAGAAAGTGGGCCATGCGAGTCCTAAAGAAATTGGGAGAAAGCGCTTATGAGATTGAGTTGCGGATGAGATCGATATATCTCCAACATTCAATGTTTCAGACTTATGTCCATATAAGGCTGAGGAAGCATGAGCTAGAAGTGATGAACAACCACAAATCCAGTGGTAGAAGCGGATGCCTGTTGTAGAGAAGCCACAAATGGAGTGTATACTTGACAAGAGAGTGAGCAAAAGACCAGGCGAACAATACTTGGAGTATCCGGTTAAATGGAAGAACCACCCAATGGAAGATGTCAGCTGGGAGACTGAAGCAAAGATACAAATGCATGGGCCGGACCATGTAGGAGATCATGGGCCGAGGAGCCCATGAAAGTTTTTCAAGCAAGAGAGTATGATGCGGGAGCATAGCCAACTCATCAGCGAGCGACACATCAGGAGATCAATTTTGGATAATGACAAATTTTGGAAGTGCTTTGGGATTGTAGCGCAAGTCTTTAATGAAGCCATTTTATTAGTACATCTATATATTATGTGGACCTTGAGCCTTTAAGCTCTAGTCCTTAGTAGATAGAATATATTAATAGATCTTGTCCTTTGGTAGATAGGATTTTAAGTCTAGATTTGATAGTTTAGAGTGCGAGGAAGCGGATATATACACCCCTCATTGTACCATTGTAAAATAATAGTGGGAGCGTGGAAAGAGAGGAACAACCGGAGAATATTAGCGTGAAGAGGAGAACATATGCAGGCATTTGAATTAATAGAAAGGATTTGATGATTCAATCTCATGGGTTGTGTTGTTTTCTACATTATTATTGATATTATGTTCATGAATGTTTGATTTCTTTGTTATGCATTTTGCTTTGTATATGCTATGCATGTGATTTCATATTTCAAACTAAAAATTCACGAAAGGAGAGAGAGTGTGATTCAATTGTTTCTCTATCTGAGCGAGGAGATTCTTGCAAAGAGTGCAGTTGAAAACATCCGCAAAGAATGCGTTGATGAAGGCTCGGGGAGTTTAACTTTTGTTCTCAGTTACCCGAAGTGGATTTGGGTTGTTGAAGTCGTGCAAGGTGTGCACAGGCTGGTTGAAACTTTAGAACTTATCAAATAAGGTTTAAAGGGGAGGGATTGTTGTTGCAGAGAGTGCGCAGATTCGGGAGGATTCAACACTTGGGGTTGTTGAATATTAAGCGCAACGGGTGCGCGCGGGTTTCTCTGAAGGATCAGAGTAGATAAGCGTAGGAGGTACAGCACCTTCGTGATATCGTTAAAAAGGAAACCGGGGGTTTTGGCGAAGAAAGTTCGGCCGAGGAGATCACGGTGCGGTCATCGAGGACAAGTTAGAAAGAACACTTAACCCTTCTCAAAGAAATCTTCAAAAGGAGGAGAAATCGACGGTCAAGATCTTACCGGTCGTGAAATCCCGTTAGTCGTTAGATCTTGAGAAGTTCGCGTGAGTTTAATTCCTAGAATTAGTCGGGAGGAGCCATCGGGAAATCTGAGTCGTCGGGGTTTTGTGAAGTTAGAAATTGAGACCTTGTGGTTCTTGAAATCTTGAGAAAGGATCCTAGCCGTTGATCTTGGAAGGACACATGTCAACGATACGGTGAGGCATCTAGATTTTGGAGAACTGTCGGGGTTTTGGTCGAAGGCGAGACCTTTTGATCGAAACTTCGACCGAGATCTCGGTTGATTTAAGCGGGGACGGGTCAGGCGTGGGAGGAAGTCGGGATTGATTCGTCCCGAAGAATCGAGGTTATCGAGGGCATAGAACTCTCGCATGTTGGAATCGCGATCCGCTGACAT
Organism: Picea sitchensis; assembly: GCA_010110895.2. NCBI lineage: Eukaryota > Viridiplantae > Streptophyta > Pinopsida > Pinales > Pinaceae > Picea > Picea sitchensis. Next base: position 83,171 of record SNQJ01S0038909.1, on the reverse strand, counting down.
CAAACGAGGAGTTTTAGACCATCCATTGGCGAGGACGCGTGGCAGGAGTTCTAGACGAGTCGACATTTGGGGGCATCAGAGTTTTCGCAGGAAAAGAATTTGTGCAACAAGAAATCGCGATTAGCTATTTCCAGCGGGGATGTCGTCCATTGGCGGGGACCGCGTGGCGAGATCACGAAATTCGAGGATCGAGAATTGAAAAGTCAGGTGCACATGACAAGGAATCAGCGATATTACGATCACATTATTTCCGATGGGGTTAAGGACGTAGTGGAGGAACGGTGTCGGAAGGTCAACCCTCATGAGGAGTCAACGCAAGGTGGCATCGGCATATCGGGGCTCAGAAGTTGGAGAAATGGCGTTGGGAGTCGCGAGTGGCGAGTTCGCGATGAGCCAAGTCGATAAGTGGGATAAGGTCAGCTTTGGTGACGGGTCATCGGGAGTCGAGGGGATTTCGCGAGGCAATTTGTCTGACGAGCAAGTAGTGATTTCCCGATGGGAGAATTCCCGATAAGAGCAAGGAATACGTGGGTGGATATTCATAGGGGTTCAGGGATTTTTAAGGTCCGATCCCATGAGCTCAAGACTCGCGATCACGCGCGAGGTATGATTTCCTGATAGGACAAAGGGAGATCTGGTTGGATTGGGGACGGGATGAAGAGTCCTATAGGGGAGCAAGCGTGCACAGGCGGCACGTTTGCATATTCCATGAAATGAACCTGTAGAGGAATCCCATCCTACTATAGATGAATATAAGGAACCTAAGGATAAAAAGGGCAAGAAAGACAAGGCAACTCCATCATCCTCCAGAACAGTGAGCCAAAAGATAAAGCTAGTAAACAAGTAGGGCCCTCTTCCTCCGTTAATAGACTCTTAAAATTCAAAAATCAAAAGGTAAATATGAATTAGTAGAGGAGATCTCAACAATATCACTTAAGGAGAAGGGTCATAAATCAAAACCAGCAAGGGAAATAAAGAAATCTCCAAAGCATAAGATGAACAATCATAGAACAACCTCCACATGCCATTCCACGGAAGAAAAGAGGGAAAGGAAACTTGTTAGTAATTCTGATCCATCACCCCTTATAAAGAACCACAAGGAGCATGGAAAGAAAGGGCTTGGGTTAATGGATCCTCTTACACATGAAGAACCAATAGATATTACCTCCCCTTCTAAAGACCTATCAGTTCAGGATTACATCCCTAGCTTGACTGAGGAGAAAGTTACTATTAATTTATTATTAGGATGAGGTGGAGGAAAGAAGAACACATCGGTAGGAAGCAATGGGGTCAATGAGGACCTTAACAAAATGATAGATGAATAAGTAGATTGAGGAGCTACAAAAACAAATTAGGAACTAAAACAAGAGGTAAATGAATACCAACTATTGGATAGATATAACAAGAAGGAAAATGAGCAACTGAAGTCAACCAACCAGCAACTCCAAGATGACCATGAAGATACTTCTAATAAGTTCAAGAAGTTACTAATACTCTTACAATACATGAGGGTCATAAAAAGGGAGATGAAACTAGAAGCCTCAGCTGTCAACATCATTGATCCACAGGGGTAAAGAGAATGGAGTCTCAAGTTTTGAAAATATTGAGTATGTTTTAGGTTGCATGAGGACATGCAATGATTTTGGCGTGGGGGAATGTTGAGCCTCTAAATTGACATCCCCATTACCATATTATACTCCTCATTTATAACTTTTTTTCCTACCTAGCTTGGATAAATGACAAACAACACTACCTCTAGTCACTTATAAAGGTCATAAGGTAAAGTATATTTGAATTCATGCATTTGTGGTTTATTAAGCTAGGAGACCATGCTGTATGCTAATGTTTAAAATTTCCATGTGTATCCCTTGACCTTTGGACAAGAGTCCATGTCGACCAATTCATCGGTACTTATGCGCAGTCACCCATGCGAATCGATACCAAGGAACCTTCGTTCAGATCCGATACGCGGATCATTCTTGTCACAATCCGGTGCCAGTTCCGCGAGGCGTTTCTGATGCGGTACCAACCAATTGCGTACTGTTGGGATCCGGTACTATCTACATAATCTCACCTGTCACGATCCGGCACCAATACAGGAAACAAGTATGTAAGTTTAGCTCGGATCATGCCTGAATAATTGTTGAATGTTTATTAGATCATCAAAGTTTCTAGCAAGACTATGTTAAGCTAGTTTGATTATTGATTCATCCTCATACACTTAGTGTCATGAGGATGAAGCTTAAAATATGTAACCAAATGTATAGATTTGACAATTGTTGATCTGCTAAAAATTTCACCTCCTTATGTTTCACGACTAAAAGGCCGTTTAAATATTTGTGGCAAGGATGGTGGGAGATATAGAAATCATAACACAACATGGTACATATTGGCGAACACCATCTTGAGTTTGAAGTTTAATAGAAGAATGTCATTTATTTTCATGTATTGATCATTTATGAATGAATGTGAGTTAAGTTGTTAGTATAGTCTAATTTCATGTTTGATATTTGAGTAAGAGTGATGTGTTGATTGAGGACCAACTTACTGTAGACTCCAATCGTTGACTTGTTGAAGAGGCAAGGGCCCACATTAAAGAGGTCATCATCCCTTATCAGATTAGTATTAGCATTTGATTTCACTAGTGTGATTGTTAGATTAACCGAAGCTTTGCTTTCTCAACTTGATTCACCATCTCTGATAGTTTCATATGTTAGTAGCACAATTTAGTTTAGGATTTTGATTACATGATCTCTTAAAGATCTTTATTTACTCTATTTTCACATAAAAGCTATTTACATTTTTATGATTTGATTTCTCTTAGTGAATGTAGATGTTGGCAACAATAGTCAAGCATATTTGGAAAACAACTAGTGAAGTTCACAATAGATTATTATGAACCACAACATACCCAATATACTAGCTATCAAACTACCCATGCTATACCTTGATGATTGAAGTGTGATTTACTTTTCAAAGTGTGATTGCATGGTTAGCTTTCTAGGTGAATGTGGAATTTGATTTGTCGAAGATATGCAGTACTTGCATGTGCCATAATGGAGTAGATAGCCTCTGTTAAGTACCTGAATGAATCTGCAAATATAATCACCACAAATACTGAACAGACAATGGATCCATAGAGCAAATATAAGAAAACACACTTTGTATTACCAAACCCTTAAGGTAGGGCAACACCATACAATGGATCCTATTATGGAAGGGATCTCTCTCTGTTCACTTGCCTCTTAGGGCATCCTCCTATTGAGCTACTGCTCCAAACACAATACTTCTCTTCATGTCTCATTACATTGCTTGAACCCCTTTATATAGTGCTACCATCACTAAGAACATTCTGGGAGGAATCTTCTAGAAGTAGAACCTTCTAAGGATCCTCTTACATTTATTATATCTAACTACCATAGTGGGCCTTATTTAATAATATAGTGGACCTAGTCCTGCCACATTGGGCGAACCACTATTATCATAGGCCCTAAAATTTACTACCTCTCTAGCTACCTTACATTCATCCCCTTATGAAAGCGTTGTACTCAGTATGCATGCTACTAATATACCGGGGTCCCCTATGAATATACAAGAACAATATACAAAATCTTCTTTATTACTATCAAACCCTTAGGGTAGGGCAACACCATACAATGGATCCTATTATGGAAGGGATCCTCTCTGTTCACTTACCTCTTAGAAATCCTCCTATTGGGCTACTGCTCCAAACACAATACTTCTCTTCATGTCTCATTACATTTGCTTTGAACCCCTTTATATGGTGCTACCATCACCTAGAGACATTCTAGAGGAGGAATCTTAATCTAGAAGTAGAACCTTCTAAAAGTCCTCTTACATTTATTATATCTAACTACCATGGTGGGACTTGTTGTAATATAGTGGACCTAGTCCACCGACGTGAATGACCTCACTATTATCACTATGGGCCCTCTAGGCCCCCACTACCTCTCTAGCTACCTTACGGCCTCTATGAAAGACAACCAAAGTGTGTGTTTTTGTTTGGCAGTGTGCTTTATTTCCAGCATGCATAACCCCACTACCTCTCTAGCTACCTTACAGCCTCTCTATGAAAGACAACCAAAGTGTGTTTTAGTTTGACAGTGTGCTTTATTTCCAACATGCATAATCTAGATTAGTTCTATACTCGTGACATTAGAATTACCTCTCTTACTGGTGTCTTGTAACTCTGTTGATTACAAATCCTATATTGATAATTAATGAGTGCATTATACTAATCATATAAGCAGCACAACACAAGGCATCAAAATAGGTTCCCCTTGTTGGGTAAGTGTTATATTCTTTGCACAAATAGCTCTAATGTATCCTACATTGCGTCGAGCATGCAAGGACAATGCCTATGCCCCCGAGAATTTGTTTTTCCTGAGGAAGTGTGTCATATTTTTGCCTCATTTTTTGTGTCACCTCGATTTTCATGTCCATTGTTGGGAGGTTTTTTTGGCACATGGTTTTTGTCAATGGTTTTCTATTTCCGGTTAAGGAATTAGGGTTGTTGACTAATCCAATTCATTAGGTTATGGTTTTGGATGCCGTTGGCTCCTATATGTATATTGTATTGCAAACAATGTAACACAATGAATGAGTATAGAATATGCTAGTTTTCCCGGTTTTGGTTTCCAGGGGAAAATATCTATGTAATGTGTGTATTTTCCATTATATCTTTTATGTTCTTTTATTGAAAATCTATTTGGAGTAAAATATTGTACAAAACTAAAATCTATATACCTAAGATTATTAGTTCCCATTGCATGGAAAAGCTCCTCAAAAAGGGTCATTCTAGAATTATTTCCCAACTCCAGTCCATTCAATTTGTTGAGACACCCTCTGTGCATCCCGATCTCCAATCTATCCTCTCTCACCACCAATTTTTTTTACCACTCCCAAATAACTTCCACCTTCTTGTGGAGTCCCTGATCATTCCATTCCTCTCATACTGGTTAGTCCTCCTCCCAATGTTCTGCCTTATCATCATCCCTTTACCCAGAATAATAACATTGATAAAAAAATTCATGAATTGCTAGAAGTGGGTATTATCCGTCCTAGTACCAACTCCTATGCTTCCCCTGTGGTCACGGTGCTCAAGAAAGAAGGTACTTGGCACATGTGTCCTGATTTTAGCACCCTCAACAAAATCATAATCAAAGAAAAATTCCCAATTCCTGTCATTGATGACCTCTTAGATGAATCAAGTGGTGCTCAGTACTTCACCAAACTTGATATACGTTCTGGATACCACCAGATCCATATGAAAGAAGAGGACATTACTAATACTGCATTTGGGTCACTATGAGTTCTTGGTAATGCCCTTTGTCTTGTGTAATTCTCCTTCCACTTTCCAAAGTCTTATGAATCATGTCTTTCGTAATTTTATCCATCATTTTTTCTTAGTTTTATTCGATGATATTATCATCTATAGTAAAAATTGGACATCCCATCTTGCCCATGTGGATCAAGTTCTCCATCTACTCTCTAAGCACCAAAATTTACTCAAACAATCTAAATGTCCCTTTAGAGCCTAAGAAGTGGAGTAAATGGGTCGTATTGTTAGAAATGATGGTGTATGGGTGGATCCTAAGAAAATTGAATCTATGTAGGATTGGTCTCACCATAAAACTCTTAAGATATTGTGTGGTTTTCTGGGTTTAACAATATATTATCGAAAGTTTGTTCAAAATTGTGGAAAAATTGCAGCTCCTCTCGTTGTTCTCCTTGAAAAGAATGATTTCACTTGGACTCCAACTGCTGATCACTCCTTCCAAGCATTCAAAGATACTATGTTCTCAACCCTTGTCCTTGCACTTCCAGACTTCACAAAGACTTTTGTACTAGAATGTGAGGCTTCTAGGAATGGAATTTGGGTCATCCTCATGCAAGATGGTAGGACATTGGCCTTCACTAAAATACAAATCTCCGAGAGAAATTTGGGCCAATTCATTTATGAAAAAGAAATGTTAGTTATTATGCATGTTGTGGATCTCTAGCATCCTTATTTATTGGGACAATGCTTCCAAATTAAAATTGATCATCAAAGTCTCAAGTATTTTCTAGAACAATGAAGTTCATCACTGGAGAAACCAAAATGGGTGACCACACTATTTGGATATGATTATGAGATCATTTACAAGAAGGGAAATGAACATGTAGCTGCAAATGCTATTTCTTGTAAGTATCAAGAAGATAGGTCCCTTTTCTCCCTCTCCTTCATTGTACTATATTGGCTCCAAGTTGTTCATCCGGAATGGTTGCAAGACCCCAAAATTTCTAGCATGATCCACAAATTGCAACATAATTCTCTAGCTTCTACAGGGTACTCTTAGCACAATGAAGAGATTCACTACAAAGGTTATTTATTTTTAAGAAAAAAATAACAACTTAAATCCATGGTGCTTTCTGAACTTCATGCTTCCCCCATAGTTGGGAATTCAGGGTTTACCAAAACCTATGAATGGGTCAAACATTCATTTTTTTGGGATAGTAAGAAATAGTATGTGTGCACCTTTGTGGCTAGATGTGAGGTCTACAAATGCAACAAAGGAGAAACAATCAAAGTTCTGGGAACACTCCAACCTCTTCCGATGTCCCCTACTATTTGGTGAGATATTTCTATGGATTTCATTGTTGTCTTACCTAAATTTGGAAATAAATCAGTCATCATGGTTGTCGTTGATTGTCTTTCCAAATATGCTCTCTCTTCAACACCCATTCACAACCTCCATTGTTCCTCAAATCTTCATGGATAGTATCTTCAAGCTTCATGGCATTCCTCATTCTATTGTCTCGGATAGAGATCCCACTTTCACCAAGAATTTTTGGAAGGAATTGTTCAAGCTATAGGGAACCCAATTTCAACTTAGCACCGCCTATCACCCCAAAACAGATGGCCAGATTGAAATTGTCAACAAGTATTTGGAAACATATTTGAGGTTTTTTTCATATGAGAGGAAACATCAGTGGGCTCAGTGGTTACCCCTAGATGAATGGTGGTACAACACATATTACCATACAACTATTCACATGACTCCTTCTGAAGCAATACATGGTCAAAATACACCGTCGATTCTCTCATACATGTCAGGGGTTTCAAAGGTTCAGGAGGTTGACCAAAATATTACAGTCCAAGAGGCTATTATTTGTGCCCTAAAAGGCAATTTGGTCATGGTTCATAATTGCATGAAGCAACAAGAATATCTTTTTTTTGTTAGTTAGTTTTTCTGTGACATGTGGGACTAACCCGTGGCTAAGAAATCGTGACTCATGGGAATATAAGCCGTCAAAATCACCTGGGGATCCCACCTGGCCTGAGCCACACCAACCCTTAACATGGTTGGATTGTTTGTCCCCACAGGTTTTGAACCAGTGACTTTAACATCGCGGAGTGCCTTAACATCACACTCTATCACCAATTGTCCTACACCTCGGGGACCTAAAGAAACAAGCATATGACGGTCATTCTGAATGCAATTTGTTGAAGGGGACCAGGTGTTTCTTTGACTACAACCTTATAAGAAGACTTCACTTAAATTTGAACACTGTATGAAACTTGCTCCAAAATTTTATGGTCCTTATACCATGCTTAAGCGAGTGGGATCAGTGATCTGCCAGTTATCTCTACCTAGTCATTCTAATCTCCATCTTGTTTTTCATCTCTCTTGCTTAAAGAAGTTTATTGGTACTAAGTTCCAAACTCAAACTGTTCTCCCTAAGTTAGATGAAGAAGGTTCCATATGGTTGCAGCCAAAAGTAGTCTTGGAGTTAGATGAAGAAGGTTCCATATGGTTGCAGCCAAAAGTAGTCTTGGATGAATGAGAGTGTTGTCTCCTCCAGTGCACCATCAAGTATGTTTAGTCCACTGAAAGATACAACCCGTAAGATTCCACTTGGGAGTCGGCTACCATTTTACAACAATTTCTCATCTCAAGCCTTTGAGGACAAGGTCGTTTCTTCAAGGGGAGGGAATGTTAGGACCTAACCTCCCTAACCCCTCATGTAGGTAGACCATATATTTCCATTTAATAAAGGATGATATTAATAAGGCTTAGCAATAAGGAGGAGTAATTCAAATGTAAGAATATCTAATAGAATCTTCGACTCTAGAAGGATCTTCCTCTAGATGGTTATTTTGGGTAGACATTTGGTATAAATAGGAATATGGCATATTAGAAGTTTTGTCTTGATAATTATTGGTAATAGAGAGCTTCTATGTTGGAGGTTTCTAAGAGGCAAGTGAACATTGTTTTTTTTTTTTTTTTTTTTTTTTTTTTTTTCTAATAATTTTTTTTTTAGTTAGAAATGGCATAGAAACAATGACATAACCAGAACAATACCACACAATACCATAATAACACCAGAAAGGGCACTTTTGCTTACCGTGAGAGAAATGTTCACTCTGCCTCCTGCTATAACTCCAATGTAACTATTAATGCTTACTCCGGCATCAGCCATCCTCAAATCCCTTTTTCCAAAGCACTTTTGAACAACTTTTTGAAAATCCTATTTTATAAGGGCCCACATGCCCAAATCCATTACTACACGCATGTACACACTAGTTTTAATTCCAAACTCAATGGACCCACAAAAGCACTAAAAAAATAAGTTTCATCAAAACACACACTTCCTGGGTGAGTTAACTGAAACTCCCTACCATGTATGGTCGTAGGGTTCATCCAAATACCTAGCTTCTTCTACCTATAAAGAAGGGTTAGGGGTCCCATTTGAAGAGGAAAAGATATCAAAGAAACCGCCTAATTTCTTGATATTTCCATTGTCCCAACCCTTTAGCCATCCTTGTGCAAGAAGAGATACAAAGCAAAGAAGTTGGAGGACATTTGAAGAGGAGAATGTGATCAGGATTCACTTTGAAAGCGTTGGGTCGGTCTCACATGTAAGTTGGATTCATTTAAAGTGTAATAAAGAAATGTTTTTCCATCCCACTATATGAGTTCTTCATAATACAATAAATATATGTTTGGAATCTAACCCATTAGTCTATAGGTGCAAATGCATGTGTAGTTTGTCGCTTGTTTTGCATACGTCATCTTTGAAAGGAGGACCGCTAACAAGTGATCAAGTGGGAGGAAGGATTGACATCAACCATATGGAACAAGGTATGTTGGTCTAAACCATGTATTTGTTGAAAAGGAATGGGTTTAAGTTTGAGGATCTAAGGTAAAGTAGATTTTCAGCCATGAGTTGTACGCATAAGATAACCCTCTATTTGCTAGTCCTAAGGGATTTCCCACAACCTCCTTTCTAGAGGAAACCTCCAACGAGAAGATCTCTAATACAATAATATCCAAGACAATATTTCTCATACCCTCTACTCTCTATTTTATAATGTAAACCTATCTATCCAAAAGAACAAACAAGAGGAAGATCCTTCTAGAAGCTTAAGATTCTATTAGGTCTTCTTTACATTTGACTTATTATTCCTTATTTCTAGGCCTTATTATTGGCCTTATTACATGGAATTATATTATTCTACCCACATGAGGGGTTAGGAGGTTAGGTCCCTAAAAATTACCTCCCCTTGAAGAAAACCTTGTCCTCAAGGATTCAGATGAGGGATTGTTGTAGAATGGTGGTCGATTCCTAGGTAGAATCTTCTGGAGGTGTGTCTTTCCATTGAAATAACACTTCCTGGATGGTGCACCGATGGAGATGACACTCACCGGGCCAAGATGGCTTGTGGTTGCAACCATGTTGGAACCTTCTTTATCCAACTCAGAAGACTAGTTTGAGTTTGGCACTTATTTCCAATCTTCTTGCTGTGAAACATGAAAAAAATGTGGATGAATCTTCAAATGACTAGGTAGAGCTTAACTGATAGGCCATTGATCCCACATGCTTGAGAACTTGATAAGGACCATACATTTGGGCACAAGTTTCTAATAGTGGTGATATTTGAGGAAATTCTTATAATAAGGTTTTAGTCAAGAAATACTTGTTCCCCTTCAACAAAATGGTGTTAGGAACAAACTTGATCTTCTTGTTTCACGTGATTCTCGAAAGCCATGACCAAATTGTCTTTGAGGTCACAAAGAATATCCTCGCAGATTGTAATATTTGTGTCAAGATCCCGAACCTTCGAGACCCCTGGAATATAAGAGAGAATCGACAAGGTTTAGGACGATCAAGCCTAAAGGAAAGGCCAGCCAAGTAGTTGTATGGTAAGAGGTGTCATACCACCATTCGTCTAGGGGTAACCATTGAGCCCATTGACTTTTCCGCTTAGATGATAAAAAGCACCTCAAATATGTTTCCAAATTTATTGACAACTTCCATCCGGCCATCCGTATGGGGGTGATAGAAAGTGCTGAGATACAATTGGGTGCCATGTAGCTTGAACAACTCTTTGCCAAAAATTGTTGGTGAGTGGTCTCTGCCGGAGACAATGGAATTAGGTATGTCATGAAGCTTGAAGATATTATCCATGAATATTTGAGCCATTTTGGAGGCTATGAATGAGTGTTGAAGAGAAACAAAACCAAGTATTTCATTTGGAGAGACGATCGACGACAACCATGATGATCAATTTATTGTCCTCTCTATTTAGGTAAGTTTCACAATGATGCCCATAGAAATATCTCACCTCAAATAATAGGGGTAATTGAAGTGGTTGAGTGTGCCCTAAGACTTGACTTTTTTCCCCTTGTTTCATTGAAAGACCACATTCAACCACACAAAGGTGAAACATCATTTTCATACCTTCCTAGGAAAAATAACGTTTGACCCGTTGATATGTTTTGGTAAATCCTGAATGCCATGTTGTGGGTGAGGCATGAAGTTCAGAAGAACTATGGATTTAAGTTGGGATTTCTTTGTATAAATACAAATGGTCTTTGTAGCTAAGCTCTTCATTATTCCAAGATTACCCTAGAGAAACCGAATAATTGTGTTGCAATTGGTGGAGAAAGCTAGAAATTTTGGGGTCTTGCAACCATTCTTGATGAACAACATTGGAGCCAATATGGTACAATGAAGGAGAGAGAAAAGAGACCCATTTTCTTCATATTTCTCGGTAGAAAGAGAATCAACCACTACATTTTCCTTTCCCTTCTTGTAAATGATCTCATAATCATATCCAAATAACTTGGTCACCCATTTTTTTTGTTTTGGGGATGAAATTCGTTGTTTCAGAAAATAATTGAGACTTTGATGATCATTTTTTATTTGGAATCATTGACCCAATAAGTAAGGGAACCAGAGGATCCACATCATGCATAATATATAACATTTGCTTTTCATAAATTGATTGGCCCAAATGTTGCTTTGAAAGTTGTTTTCTAATGAAAGTCATACCGCCATCTTTGCATGAGACGACTCCACCCTTTCCTGGAGGCATCAAATTCCAATATGAATGTCTTTGTGAAGTATGGGAGTTCTAAGGAATGGAAGTCATGATCCACAACTGAAATCCAAGTGAAAGCATTCTTTTAAAGAGGGAAGTGAGAGGAGATGCAATTCTTCCATAATTCAACAAACTTCCTATAATATCTCGTTAAACCCATAAAACCACGTAAGCTCTTAAGATTTTTAGGGAGAGGCAAATCTTGCATAGCTTAAATTTTTTTTAGGATCCACTCTGACACCATCCTTGCCAACAATATGATCTTGGTTCCGACTTCCGAAAATCAAAGGCACATTTATGTATTGTTTGAGAAAAGTTGGTGCTTAGGAGGAGATGGAGAACCTGATTCACATGGGAGATATGAGATGACCAAGTTTTACCATAGATGAGAATATCATCAAAGAAAACTAAGACAAAAGGATGGAAGCATATGATTCATAAGAATTTGGAAAGTGGAAGGAGCATTAATATTTCAAAGGGTCATAATGGACCATGAGGCAAATGTCACTTTGAATGTCTTCATATTTCATGATACAGGGTAAAACGTAACATGATCCAATTTGGTGAAGTAATCGAAAGCACCACCTTCACTCCATCCAAGAGGTCATCAATGATGTGGAATGGAGAATTTTTCTTTGATTTTGAGATTGTTGAGGGCTCATAAATCAGGACACATGCGCTAAGTACCTTCTTTATTTAATACCATGACCATAGGTGAGGAGTAAGATCTTGTGCTTGGTTGGATGACTCTAACCTCCAATAGTTCCTAAATATTATTTTCAATTTCATTCTTCTGGGCAAAGGGATGAAGACAAGGTCAAACATTGGGTGGAAGATTTTGAGATGAGAGGATGGAATGATCATGGATGCCATGGAAAGTTCTTTGGGGTGGTAAAACAACTTGGTGGCTGGAGAGGATAGGATTGAAGGTCAAGATGCATAGAAGGTGTCTCAACAACATGAATGAGTGGAGTTGGGTGATAATTACCAAATGACCTTTTTGAGGAGATTTTCCAGCGATGGGAAATGATGATCTAAGAGGAGCTTGCTATGATTCCTTGGAACTTAATAGTTCCTCTTGTTGGAATTGCATGGCTAATCTCTTAAAATCACAGAATGCCAAGAGTATCGCGTGAACCATTCGACACCAAGAACAATTTCACAATCCACCCATGTCATTAACAAACATATGAGATTTCAAGTGATACCGGTTCACTTGAGTCACATCACATCGCCCCTTACGCCTTTATGGAACCACCATTGGCAATCATGATTTGAAAATTATTGACCGCATTATTATGTAACAATTGGACTTCTTGGGAAATGTGGAAATGAATAAATTTATGGGTGCTACCATTTTCCATAAGGATGATGAATCCCATGTTTTATGCCTTCACCACCAATTTGAGAGAGTCTGTGTGTGGAGCAGAGAATCCGAGGGAATTCAAGGAACCATTGGTTCAACTTTGGGTGGGTCGTGAGGGGGTGAGGTCGAGCTGAAGGTGGTAGTTTATCCACATGTGGAACAACAACATATTCTTTAGAAATATCCTCATCCATAGCCATAAAAGGATTTTGTTCCCTTACACTTGTGCCTCGGGAAAATATTTGTCATCACACCATAACAAAGACACTTGAGCTGATCGCTCAACCATTTCAACCTTGGTTAATTTAAGGATCTTGAGGGGAGTTGCAGAAGGGGAAAGTGCCCGTGTATGAGGAGGAAAAGGAGGGCTTGTGGGTTCATAGGGACACAATATGTTGGGCTCTTTGGTTCATTGAGTAGATTCCAACCAAGTCTAGGGGTGTTCCATAAGAACATGGGAACGCACTTCATCTTTGAGGCCACTGATAAAGAGTTCCCTAAAGAAAGGATATGATATTCCCTCCATTATGAAATCCAAGTGCTCAAAATCGATGATAAAGTCTTCCACTATCCCATACTCTTCTTTAACTTAGGTCAAACGACCTAAATGGTGGGTGTTGGATTCAAAGCAGTCATAAAGTTCATCCACAAACTATGTGTACAAAAAAATACACTGGTGTGCCTTTTTTCACCATTGCCACCATTGCCATCGCTCCACATGCATATGTAGGACACCATAACAAAGCTTGTATAAATAATTAGCAATGTCATGCAAAGAGAAATAATGTTCCATTCGGGTGACCCAACCCATGGATCTGGGCCATCAAATTTGTTCACCCCAATTCTGGGAGGGCGGAGGTCTCCAGAAAAGTGGGTAGTATGAGGGCCTGGTAATGGGGAAGAATCATGGTCATCTTTATAAAATGGTTGTTCATAAGAGGAAGGGCTCTAGGAATGGCCCAGGAAGTGTTCTTTGAGGTCTTTGAGGTGTTTGATGTAGGAACAATGTTCCCACATCAAAAACCTCAAGGAACAATGTTCCTAGAGGTATTTGATGTGGGAACATTCGGCCTTTTGAGGATCTCATTAGTTGAATTGATGGAGCTAATGTTGAAAGTGAGTTGCTTGATGGCATCCTTGTTCTGATGGTTGTCATCAATCAAGGCATTGAGGTCTTGGGCTCGTGTGGTAGTCATTTGGACAAAGGTAGAAAAATGGTATAGGGGAAACAAAAGGGTCATTGAGGGGTGGGTGGGACCACTGATAAAAAAGGGTGTCAAATGATAGGTACCACCGCGATCAAGGTGAAAAGGGGGATATAAAGGGATAGGAGCCAAACAAGGGTGTCATAGATGGGTCAGGTCCACAAAAACAAATGTTAGTTAAAAATAATAGGTATCACTGCAATTAGCAAAGAGAGGAACCTAGTGGATGTCCCAAATAAGTGTAAGTCAAGGTGATTTATACTCCAACCCAAGAATACTGCATTGACTAAATGCCTAAATGCTTTATAGGGAAGAAATGTAGTAATTTTGTAAACCCGAATGTAGAAGACACAGCTGGGTAACGACAATATATCTTTCATGTTATGTTTTTGTTTCCATCCCAAGGTTATGGTATTCAAGGGTTCTATAGACAAGTTTTTTCCCTGATACAGCTCGACATATGTGCAAGGTCTAACAATAGTACTGACCCAATATCTTAGGGAACCAAACAAGGAAGCTAATTATTCCTTTAGTCGTACTCACCGGGATTATGCATGTACTAGAGAGTATCTTCCGAAGTGATGTTCTCGTTGGCACTATAGCAACAAGCGCCAATCGGTTTATCTATGGAGGGATTTAAGAGATTGCTGATGTGCAAAATTGTCCGTCAACTAGAAGAGTGGATTCGGTCCAAGGTTGTCTAATTAACCCAATCCATTTGGTATGACCTATCCTAATGGGTTTAATGCCTCCAAGTATCCAACTAGGGTCCTAAAGATAGCAAAATGAAATAAACTAACTAAAGAAAAAATTCTAATAATCGACACAATAATTACAAATATTTATCTAAGAATGTGATTATACAAATGATTATGAAAAATTTATATATAGTTAACAAGGTTTGCATGAAATCTTGCAAAATGATTGTTTGATAAAGTTTCGAATCAAATATGAACAACACTTATTTTGGTTTTTTAAAGATATTTTTTGTTAATTTTATAAAATTAAAAAAAAAAAAAAAAAAAAAAAAAAAAAAAAAAAAAAAAAAAAAAGCTAATTAATGTAATCATTGTTTCATTCATAAACAACTCTAAATAAAAGAAAAGAATGCATCTACTAACCTCTAACCGATCAACCAACTGAGTTTATCTTCCTCAGGTTGTATGAGCTCCTTCTTGTTCTGCTTGTGAGGGAAACCTATGACAAAACAAAACTAGTAATTTCCGTAATAAATTCAAAGAAGTCTTTGATGTGTTGGAGTGAGAATATAGAAGCATAATGATGACTCATTAGAAATCATGTGATCTTATGATAATCAATAACTAATAACTCTAGAGAAAAACTCTCACTTCTAAGCATTGGATTTTTATCCATCATTTAACATTATGAATAAATTCAATAATAATCAAATGACAAAATCAATCACACATAAAAAAATGGAATAAGAAATTATGGACAACATATAACATTTACCAATATGAAACACCATATGATGACAAGCTAAAGCTAAAATAAAACCATAATAACATTATCATAATACATACCAATAATGAAAGAACTAAATGGAATGCTACCACTGGTCTAAAGCCAAAGATGGATTGTTTTCCCATATTCTTTCTAAAAATCACATGCCCATACTATAGCCCTGGAAGCAGTCTTTTGGACAATAGACTTTAAAGATTGAAAATTAATTGACATATAAATGATAACAATTAACCATGTATTGATAACTAAAGTTAATTTAAATCAATGCATAATCAATCATTAAAAGAATATGAAGATATTATAATGAAAATAAAGCCATTTTACTCACAAGACAAAAAACCATTAAGCAACCTTCGAATTCCATATTCTTTCTTGGAAATACTGTCCATTCTCCCAAAGATTCTAGCCATTTGTTACTCCATTTGAAAGAAGAAAAGTTTAAAAATAAATAATATACAAAAAGATAAAGGATAAAAAATCCTCCTCCCTCAAATTCTTGATCCCTATGGCTCAACTCTCACATATCATATGCAATGAGGAACAACAAGTATCATAATAATTCTCGCCACATGAAATTCTAATTCCTTCGAAGACACAATAAATATCTCTCAAATCGCATTTGTTTGGGAAAAAAAAATATCTATGCTAAATGGGTCCATTTGGGAATGCTGGTTTTCAAACCATTTCACAAATTCTTTTCACGGTTTAGCTACAATCACCCCGCAAATTGTCTCCACCGATCTTGGACGCTTTGTAAATTTTATCCTGTTGTTGCTCATACTGTAGCAATCCAATATTATTTTTGGATCAATCACTTGAACTTATTTGGATAATAAAATCAATCCATGATCAGATCCATATCAAATATTTGACATTAGAAACCCTGAAACAAAAAGAAACTTAAATGAATAACCTAAAAATTATGAATAAAACAAAATCTAGAACAATAAAAATAAAAATAAATTTAAACAACTATAAGTTCTAAACAAACATTATTTATAATTTCCTTTCAAATATGATCTCAAAATTTTAGAAGCTTCCAAGTAAGGGAAGAAAGAGAAATATTAATTTTGGTTTTTACAAAAATCAAACAAATGATAGATAATTGTTTTTATTATTATTATTTTTATTTCAAATGAGATGCAAAATGAAAAAGACCTCTAATTAATTAATATTACCAAATTATTTCAAGGAAATGAGAAACCAAACCAAGATATTATTTGATGAAGTATTGAAGTCATTATTCAAATAGTCAAACTTGCTAATGAGCAAAGAAATAACACATAATCATAATTTAAAAAAACATTGATAAAAAGTAATGTTTTAGTTTAAATTGAGATTTCTATGCCGCTTCTCTAAATTTTAACATATACCTTTGTAATGAATGTCTCATACTATAATCGGAATGTCTTAAGTTTGTCCCAGAAAGCAAGCCAAGGTGTATGGAACTATTTTAGAAATACACTGAAGCTCATCATAATTATCAAGATTCTAATAGGGGCCCTTTAAATTTTGTAAAAATTTAGGGGAGTTATTGGGGCCCAACAAATGACAACTTAATGGGTGAAGTAATTGTCTCCGGATCCGGTAATATTTCATCTCAAGAAGAAAGTAATAAGACTTAAAAGGATTTAAGCTCCCCTAAATAAATTCACTTTGAGACCAAACTATATTAAGATAAGCACATTGTTATAACCAGAAAATAAAATTTTCTTTGCAGAGGATTATAACCTAAAATAATGTCTTAATCAAAGAGTCACGCATGTTTATAAAATGACCTCAATACCATTGACAGAGCCACTTTTTCCAGCAGGCATCCATAGCCTGACATGGATGTCATTTAACCCACTTAATTGCTTTAATCCCATCCAATAGTTGTATTCACATTGATGTATACTTCCATAAAAGTTAATTTTAAAAACATATACCCGCTACCTGACCATTGCTTCACAATTCGTTTTCCAAGCACTCAATTTAAGAAACGGTATCATGTGCATTTCACCACGCTGAGCTCCTGCTCATCAATCTCCGACGGTTTACACACTCTCACAACATAGTGTTTTCAACTCTCTTATGCCAATTTTAAATAGTAATACAATTATAGATTTCTTTGATGACAAAGAGAGCTTAGGTGGTACTGAGGTTAATTGCAATACATGTGAATAGTTGATCATGTTATTTATTTCTTCAAACCGGAATTTTATCATGGTTTAGATTTTAGATTTCCTTTAAGAAATCATCTAGAGAATAAGGAAGCACTTAAAAGTGATTCCTTAAGGACAGTGGACCATATAAAAGTTTAAAGATCATCGTAATTTCTCAAAGATTTAAACCATATTTATGGTGTAATACCGCAAAGACAATTTAAGGACAAAATAAAAATGACAATTGACTTAAAAAATCAATTGTCCGAGCTATATCTTAATATCTTAGTAAAATAAATGCTTCCTTCGTCAATAACTCTTTGATCATAAATATATTGATTCAAAAAAGATAGATAAGAAGGAAACTCATTCAAAGCAATCAAAGAAAACAAGAAACACACAACAAACCAATTTTTTTTTTTTATTAATGGGATTCAAAATCAAGTACACAAAAATCAAAACAACAAAGAAAACTTTCAAGAAATCCATTTTGCCAAAGATAAACTTGAGATTTTGAATCTAATTGTGATCTCACCGTAGAAATAAAGGAAGAAATAAATCATATAAAATATCATGTGAGAGAAAGTTATTTTCTTTAATATAGTGATGCATGAGATGCTACTTTGACCAAGCATTATTATTCAAAATAAAAGAGACTAAAAAGAAAATAGAAAATCCTTATATTATAGATGATTACAGTCCTACTCATGGCACCTTGGGTCGAGGTTGAATTGATAGTTCAAATATTTACTTTGGTTTACTTCCCATTTAAAAATTTTCATGATGATAACAAGATTAAAGAAATATTCAATGAAAAGTAGAGAGAAAAATATTTAAAGTGAACTTCCTCGACAAAATTCATATTATAGTTCTCTTCAGGTACTCCACTTGTGTTCATAATCGCATTATTACACAAAGAAATATTAAGAAATAAAACTAAAGGAAACATACTCCTAAACCTACTATAAACTACTAAATAGATCAAATGCTAAGTAAAATCATATTCCAATGCAGCCACAAGAGCATCTTCAATCCCCGGTGATGACAAAAAATTGAAAATCAATAAAAGAAATGTAGTATTTGTAGATGCAAAGAAATATGATTACCTCCTATATATTCATTTAAAAACATAACAAGAATGACCTTACCATTCTTTTAAAACTTGATGTAACGGATCCTCCAACCATTTTGCGATTTTGTCGCGATATGGGTCATAATGGCATGGAAGAGTGTAAGAAAGTTTGGAAAACTTGTCATTATTATAGGGACCCCGACATAACCATCAACCAAGACCAAAGTGCTCCCCATCCTCTCGACAATTCTCCAAGTGTTCATCAATTTATTCACACATGAAGGGATCTAAGAGAATCATGTTATGCTTACCTCTAGATATTTAGGTAAAAACAAAGCAAGCACAACTTTTATCTTTATTATGAAGATTTTTCATATACGATTCTTCAAGCCAATCTAAGATCCTCTCATAAAAAATTAGGATGCCAACCATGAATTTGATGAAATGGACATATCAATGGGGAACACATCCTAAGAGGATTCATGACATCGATTAGAATATTGGTTTGAACGCTTCCTTTTGATTATATTGACTCCGCTCAAAATGTGAAGCATAAACATTAAAATTTAACCAATCCAAGAACAAATATGCAATGTAGAATATTTGATCTCCATAAGGATGAGTGCATTGTCTTTTTCAATAAATCGTAAAATCATCTTGCAACATGCCATTTTCCATGAGTGGTGAAGTGAAAGAACATCAAATCCAACTTCATAAATGTTATGTTTTGAATCAGTTTCACCAAATTTTGGCATAACAAAAAGATTTGATTGTGATGGCAAAGAGTAAGATATCTGTGGGTAAAGTATCAAGTCCACCGTAATCTAAGAAGAGATCGTGATATAAAGAGTAAAAGGAATTATAAATAAACACATGAAAATAATATATTGAGATATGATATTTAACAATGGTATTCTCAATACATTCCTCTTTACTTTCCTTAAAACTCTCACTCTTTGGTGTGATAAATTCCTCAACATAATATGATCATCTAAATTGTCCAAGATAGATAATTCAAAATTTTCATGACAAACATCTGATCTTCTTGTGGATAAGGTATGATTTGTAGATGAGGGTTTAAGGCTACTTCTTCCAATTGCATATCTGAAGCATTCTAATCAGCTTCTACAGGAATGTTAGAATGCTTAAGATCATTTTCATCACCTAAGTGTTCTCCTTCAATAACTAAATTTAAGTAATGATTAGATATAGAGTTAGAAGAATAAGGACATTCACCTTGACTCAACATCAAATATCCTTCCACGATGTTCAAGGACTGAGTATACAATGATTCAAAGGAAAACCACTTAATTTTCAAGAAGAACATTTCAATAGACTTACCTCCTGTTTGTTCAAAATTTTCTGATGGATTCCTCTCATCCCATGAACAAAATTATTCTCACAATTGAGTGATAGGATTTGCAACCGATTCATCATTCACCATTGAATGTGACTAGATGAAAGGGACACAAGCATCATAGAGGAGATTAGTACAAATGACATGCCTACTGGATTAAATTGCCGAGAACATGATAGACTTGTTGAAAATCTTTCCGAGATGAATTGCCATTGATTAGCAAAGTCCAAATTTTTCACATAATTGATTGTAATTATATTTTCAAAATCATCTAAAATTCATCTACAAACCGAACCAATCAATAATGTGATATGATGGAAAGACTCAAACCAATGCTTAATCCGGCCTCTAAAAGTAAAAATGAACAATCTACATAACACCTTTAAATCGGGAATGTCATGTTTGATGCATTTACACTAAAACTTGTTAATATTGTCTTTAGCAAATACATCCTCCCACCATCAAAGGTGAGTTTAGACAATGAGACTCATTCTGCTGGGAACATCAGTAATGAGAAGTGGGAGCATAATCCCAACACGTTGATTTGGGGAGCCATGGGAAATTAAATAAATTTGAAACAAAGACTCCTACAAGGATAGCTTGTTAGTCTAGCCTCATTTAGTGCATTTCAAGATGACATAGAAGAAAATTTTATAACTGAATTACAGATAGAATCTAGGGTGTACTTGAATCACAAATTTAATTTTCCTCCTCTAGCACCATTTGTTGATGGACAAAATTGACTTGCCGTCAACTGGAAGAATAGATTCGTCCGTATTGTCTAATTAACCTAAGCCGCTTGGTATGACCTATCCCGACAAGTTTAATGGCTCATACCAATCCAGGTTCCTAAAGATAGAAAATGAAATAAACTAACTAAAGAAATTTTTTTAACAATCGACACAATAATTACAAATATTTATCTAAGAATGTGAATATACAAAATGATTATGAACAATTTATATACGGTCCAAGGTTTGCATGAAATCTTGTGAAAATGGTTGTTTGATAAAGTTTCCGAATCAAATATGAACAACATTTATTTATTTATTTTTAAAGATATTTAAAACAAATAAATACTAAAATGAATAATGATTGGAAACAAAGGACACAAAAACTGCCAAAGCTAATTAATGTAATCATCATTTCATTCATAAACAACATAACTAAAAGAGAAGAATGCATCTACTAACCTGTAACTAATCTATTAAACTCAGTTTATCTTCCTATGTTGTATGAGCTCTTTCTTGTCCTGCTTGTGAGGGAAACCTGTGACAAAACAATACTAGTACATTCAAAATAAATTCAAAGAAGTGTTTGATGTGTTGGAGTGAGAATATAGCAGCACAATGATGACTGATTAAAAATCTCGTGATCTTGCTGATAATCAATACTTAGAACGAAAGGAAACTCAATTCTGAGCATTGATTTTATCCATCATTTAACATTAGGGAATAAATTCAATAATAATCAATTGGCAGATCAATCACACATAAAAAAAAATGGAATAAGAAACTATGGACAACATATAACATTTAACAATATGAAAACACCATATGATGACAAGCTAAAGCTAAAATCAACCATAATAACATTATCATATCATAACACTAATGAAAGAACGAAATGGAATAAGCATCACACGTGCATAAATCCAAAGATGAATTGCTTTCCATATTCTTTCTCAAAATCACATGCCCATACTCTAGAAGTCCCAGAAGAATTTTGGATAATAGACCTTAAAGATTGAAAAAATTAACATAGCAAATGATAACAATTAACCATGTATTGATAAAAGACTAAAGCTAATTTAAAATCAATGCACAATCAATTATTAAAATAATACGAAGATATTATAAATGAAAATAAAACCATTTTACTCACAATACAAAAGCCATTAAGCGAACTTCAAATTCCATATTCTTCTTGAAAATACTCATCCATTCTCTCACTTCAAAGATTCCAACCATCCATACTCCATTTGAAAAGAACAAAGGTTTAAAAATAAATAATATACAAAAGAGAAAGGATAAAATTCTCCCTCTCAAATTCTTGATCCCCTTGGCTCTCAACTTTCTCATATATTTATACACCGAGCAACGCCACCACACCACCCAAATTTGCCTAATAATGATACACAAATATCTCTCAAATCGCATATTTGTTTGGGAAAATATCTACACGATAGGTAAATGGGTCCATTTGAGAAATGGTTTTCAATTGTTTCTTCAAATTCCCCATGGTTTGGCTGCAATCAGTCCCCCAAAAAACTGCATGTCCTGATCTTGACTTCTTCCAAATTTTTATCCGTTGTTGCTCATAAAATTATTTGTAAAGTAATCCAACATTATTTTGGATCAATTATCTGAAAACATATTTGGATAATAAAATCAAGCCATGATCAGATCCATATCAAATATTTGATAATAGAAACCCGAAACAAAAAAAAAAACCTAAATTAATAACCCAAAATTGTGAATAAAACAAAAATCTAGAACACAAAATAAAAAATGAATTAAACTAATCCATAAGTTCTAAACAAACATTGTTTATAATTTCCCTTCAAATATTCCAAAATTTGTGAAGCTTCAAGTTAATGGAGAAGAGAGAAAATGGTTTTTTTATTTTACAAAATCAAACAAATGATAGATAATTGGTTTTTTTTTATTATTTTTATTTTGAAATGACATACAAAATGAAAAATACCGCACTAATTAATATCACCAAAATGATTTTTATGAAAAATGAGAAACCAACCAAGATATTATTTTGACAAGTATTGAACCCATTATTCAAAATAATAGTCAAACTTGCTAATGAGCTAAAGAAAGAACACATAATCATAATTTAAACTTAAAGTAAACTATTGATAAAAAATTCACATTTCTGTTTCAAATTTTAGATTTCATGCTCAAGCTTCTAAATTTTGACATATACTCTTGTAATGAAATTGTCTCATACAGTGAATGTCTTGTTTGTCCCAAAGAGCCAAGGTATGGAACTATTTGAAAAATGTTGATTCTCATGAGCTCATCATAATTATCAAGATTCTAATAGGGGCCCTTTAAATTTTGTAAAAATTTAGGGGAGTTGTTGGGGCCCAACAGAGATATAGGATGACTTATATACATGTTTGATGCACTACCACTGAAGGGGTACCAATAAGGGTTACAAGGTGGCTAAAATGTGTTTAAGTACCACTTATATTTCTTGTTTGTATTATGAATCCCCACCACGTGCTTCTATGCTTATAACGACAAATATATAAAGCCAAGATAAAGACGCCTCATCCTCAAAAAATTAACCCACAATTTTCTTCCGAGGAAGGTGGTATGATACCACTTGTATTATTTTAGATATAAAACAATATGCAAAATATAAATAATTAGCTATAAATGGCATAGAAACAATTATATAACCTAAACAATACCATAATAATATCATAATAATACCTGTAATAACACTAGAAAGAGAACTCGATTACCTAGAGCAATGTTCACTTGCCTCTTCGGAACCTCTAGAAGAGCAGCTTCCCCCATTACATAATATCCAAGACAAGATTTCTCATACTCTCTAATTCTATTTATACTATATATGTCTAACCAAAAGAACAATCTAGAGGAAGATCCCTTCTAGAAGCAAAAGCTTCTAATAGGTATTCTTACTTGAATTACTCCTTTTCTTATTGGTTAGGCCTTATTAATATTGGCCCTTATTACATGGAATTATATTATTCTACCCACATGAGGGGCTAGGGAGGTTAGGTCCCCTAACAGCTTCCTATCAATAAAATTATTATTTTGTGTTCTGTTTCATATATTTGTATGTTGTTCTCGCTATTATTCTCCTGCAATATTTTGTTTTCATCTATTATAATAGATCCTCTGGTACCTTATCTAGGAGGGAAGATCCTTCTAGAAGAGATAACTTCTATTAGGTATTCTTACATTTGACTATTCTTTCTTATTGCTAGGCCTTTATTGGCCTTTATTACATGGAATTATATTATTCTACCTACATGAGGGGCTAGGGAGGTTAGGTCCCTAACAGTTTCCTATCAATAAAATTATTATTTTGGTGTTCTGGTTTCATATATTGTGTTGTTCTGCTATTATTCTCTGCAATATTTTTGTTTTCATCTATTATAATAGATCTGGTACCTTACAGGAAACAAAGGGATGCTGAAAACAAAGTGACAAGTCCTAAGGAAACACAAAACCCTCCTGTTATTTCCAAAGGGATACCAAGGGAGAGTTGAAAGTGTTGGAATACTGAGAGGCCAGGGGGTGTGAATCAGTATTAGTATTTTTCTTTCTTTAATAACAATATAGATTTTCAATGATATTCAATCAACATTCAATATATCATCAATACCATAAATTAAACATAAACACAGTATTTATCACACTAAGTTGCCTTAGGTCTTTAGCCCTTAGTTTTAATTTTTCTAAGCCTTTAGATTTTCTAATTTTGATTTGTTTTTTAAAAGTGTGATTTGCTTAGGTTACCTTGATAAATAAAGGCTTAAGTCATGACTCAAGTTTTTATCCTCACATAAATTTTTGGCCTAGGTTCATTTTTCTTGGTTTATGTTTTGACCCCCTTCATGACTTGACACTAAGCTCGACTCACT
Organism: Picea sitchensis; assembly: GCA_010110895.2. Lineage (NCBI taxonomy): Eukaryota > Viridiplantae > Streptophyta > Pinopsida > Pinales > Pinaceae > Picea > Picea sitchensis. The sequence goes on along the minus strand of SNQJ01S0038909.1, from coordinate 58,520 downwards.
CCACGATAAACTTGACTTGACATGTCACCCTCCTCACTCATTCCTTCATAGCCTTTCCATGCTATCCCTTTGTCCTATGCTTAATGGTCAAATCATTTTTGAAAATGGAGCACTTCCAACTCACCAGGAGTTTCCATAGTGCACTCCCTGCCCTTCATCTTTTACCATGATTTGTTATCATAACATTGATGTCATGTCTGCCTTGTTTTCAACACCATGGTTAGTTAAAATATGCCTTCTAGGATTCATCTTTATCAGCTTTGCTAACGGTTTTCAAATTTTGAAAGCTCAAAATTCTGCGTTGTAAAAACTACCAGTTCGGACCAATTGGCAGTGGCACTACAGATCATATCCTGAGGTGGATTTATAGGTCGAGCTGCTTGTGATACTCTCCCGAAATTTCGCTGAAACTTCAAGTTATCATCATTCTCCAGGTATTCCATGGCTTCCCTCCTCTGCATGTAAATTGCAAGGAGTAATTATCTCTTGGAGTTTGGGTAACGATCGTGCCTACATAATTGGAAGAGGTATTTTCCCTTGTGCTTTCCTATTAGTCTTTCTTTCACTCAGACCTGTAGTCACCATTACATGGTTATCAATCTTAAGACATATAATCACCATTCTCCCGAGCTCTAAGAGCCTAAGAAAAATTTACCTCTTGTATGCGTATTGTGCTACCTAAAGTCACTGCTGAAACCACACTGCTTTTTCCTTCATTTCTTCTACCTTTTGAATTGGACTGTTTTCGACAAAGTTTTCATAGACAATTGCAGTGATATCCTTCTTCACCTTATTATTCCTTAGCTTTAAGACTTATGAACAGAAAGGGAGGGAAATTCACAACCATTGTTTCCTAATCTAGCAACCAGTTTGATTTAGGGGAGATTCCTGGAAAAGGGTAGCCACTATTCACTAGCAAATTCTTATTGAAGTTTGACTCTTTGTTTTCCTGGCCATCACTGCACCATATATTTTAAACTTTTCATCCTAAACTATGGAAACTCCTCAAAGGAATAATTTGCACAAGGGAGGTATTGTGGTGAGAACTGAGCCTTCATACATGATTTTGTTTGAGGCAGAGCCCATGGCTAGAGATGTTTTTCAAAGGGTGGGCTACCTCACGTTTTGCCAAAATATGCAGAGGGGTCATTCTGAGGTGGCAAGGCAATTTGATTTACATTTTGATGGCCTGAAGACTAAGGTAGGGGACCTATAATTTGAGGTATCTAAGACCTCTATTTCAACATCTATAGGGATCCCTATCACTGGAGAGAAGTGGTTTAAATCCATGGCCTTGAATGCAGCCTTTTCCAAAGACTTCCTTAAGCCTAAATATCAAAAAGACAATTCTTCCAAAGGGGTACCAAGAATTCATCTGGCTGGATAGTTTGATAAAATGTTGAGGATCATTCAAAGGTACTTCACATGTGAGGGGAGGTTCAATACACTATACCAGTACCATTTAAGGCTTCTGCTGCATTTTACTGGCAAAGATGAAATGAAAATCCCCTTCTATTTGTTGAGAAGTATAGGCAAAATGTCAGATAGAGTTCAATCCAAATCAAAGGCTGTGGATACTAGCATTTTTCATTCTGGGTTGATTAGAATGTTGGTTTATGAAGAGTTGAGGAAGAGTAACATCTCATGGGAACACTTCATTGTTGCTTCTCACATGAAATTAGACATAACAGCTACTCCTTAGTCATAGATACCAATCCTGTTTCCATCCACCAGTGTTGTTCCAACAATATCCAACAAGAAAATAAAGAGTAAGGCCCCAGTTCAAGATCAAGAAGCCATTAAGGAAGTTGTAGAAACTGAGAGGGAGGCCTACCATTCTCCACAGAGAGACCTTTCAGAGTTTGGATCCCTAAAGAGGAAAGAGGGAGAGTCTGTCTCTGACTTCTCCAAAAGATTCAACAAAATGTACAATAATATCCTTGCTGAGATAAAGCCTACAAAAACCTCTGCAAAAATCAATTATGCCAGTTCTTTTGACCCTGAGTTTTTCCTTCTATTGAGAGAAACAAGATCAACCTTCTTAGCTCATATGCAAGATGCAGCCTTGGAGGTAGAGTCTATCATAGTGGCATTTGACAAAATTAGGGGGAAATATGAAAGGGATAGGAGAAAAAATAGAACTGAAGCTTCAACCTCTGATTCACCTATTGTCCATCCTCAAGTTGATGAACTTACCAAATTAGTAAAATCCATTTTTTCTGAGATGGAGAAGTTAAAACTTGAAGGAAAACAAACCTATAGAAATACTCAAAATGCTGATAGAAGAGGTAACTTCAGGAGACCCAATAATGCTCATCAGATCCTTCCAAGAGATCCTAGAAACAAAGATAGAGATGATCAAAAGGTACAAACTCCTTTACAAAACAACCTTGTTGTTGATGAAGAAGGAGAGGAGAAAGAAGTTGATCCTGAGATTCATTGTTTAGGTGACACATCCCCATCTCCTCACTTGACTCAATATGCATATAAGAAATCCTTGATGGATATTCAAACAAATGAATTAAGTAAGAGAGAGAAAGCAAAATAAAGTCCTAATAGATATAATATGAGATCCAAAAATAATGAGGAAAAGAATGATGCCTCTGATTAGCCTACCCAAAAAGAAAATTATGTCAAGGCTGTGACAATTGGTAGCAAAGAAAAATATACTCAAAGCCCCCAAGTTTTGGTCAGAAATCCTACCTGAGAGGCCAAAGAGATCCTGAAATATTCACCTTCTTTCAGCTTTGAGAGTGAGATCCAAAAAATCAAGATCCCTGTACCTTTTTTGGAATTGATAAAAAACAAAAAATTTAAAAAATATCTCTCCAAAATGTTATGGCTCGAATCTTCTTCAAATGCCACTGATTCAGTAAATCTGCAAGATGAAAATCCAGCAATCATCTTAGGACCTTTGATAGAATATAGAGATGATTCATCACCTCCCTTATATACATCACTGAACATACATGATAAGGTGCTTCATAATTGTTTGATGGACTCAGGGGGCATCCCAAATTCTCATGCCCAAAACTGGAGCTACGATGACTTATATTATTTTGACTCTAGGAAATTGAAGTGTCTTGGGGTCATTAAAGATCTGGTTGTGACCTTATTTCAGTTGCCCATGAAAAGTGTAGTCATGGATATCGTGGTGGTTGATGTTCCCCCCAAGTTTGGCATGCTCTTGTCAAGATATTGGGTAAAAATACTTGGGGGAACCTTGCAGATGGACCTCACATATGCTACCATTCTTGTGTTTGGGGGGGAGCATAGAAGAATTTATAGGGAAGCTCATTTGGCCTACATTATTAGTGATGAAGAAAACCCCACAAATCATCCTATTTTTTCACTTGATACTGATTTTGGATCCATCATCTTGTAGCTCACTGATGCTCCTGAACCTCCTCTTGAAATCAGAAAACAATCCATTAGTTTTTGTGAAGATTCTCCTCTAACCACCTCTGTTTGGAAGATATTCTTTGACGGAGCCTCTTCTAGGGAAGGTGTTGGTGTTGGAGTGGTCTTTGTTTCACCTTCTCAAGAGACTATATCTTTTTCATACAATCTAGAATTTGAAACTACCAATAATGTGACAGAGTATGAAGCTCTTGTCTTGGGTTTAAGGGCTGCAAAAGACATGGGGATTGAAGAGCTACCAGTATTTGGGGATGCTAAATTGATTGTTCATTAGATCAAAAATATTTATCAAACTAAGAACGCTAGACTTAGATCTTATAGAAATGAAGTGTGGGACTTAATTGATAGTTTTTTCCTATCTTTCAACATTTCATTTATTCCAAGAGAAGAGAATATCATGGTTGATTCTTTGGCTGTTTCAACAAGAAATTTCAGAGTCCTCTTGCCACCTAAACTCAAGTATGATGTAGAAGTCAAATACAGACCTTCTATACCTGACAATTTCAAGCATTGGAAGGTGTTTGAAGATGATATTGAGATCAACAAATTCCTTGATATCGTTGATGAGTTTTCTGCATTACACATTGATCAAGATCATGACTCTGAAAATAATCCTCATGATGATGTTTTTCTAAACAAAATTTGTAATCATCATATTGTTCAGTTGCCTAGCAACCACATTCCAAAAGGAATAGTTCCTTTGGAAAGATTATTTGATAGGAATGATGTGGCAGTAAACATCAAAGGTTTAGCTGATGATGCTGATGTAACTGAGTGCAACGTGGGTACATAAAATGATCCAAAGTATGTCAAGTTGTCAAGCATCTTGTCAAGGGAACAAAGGGCTGAATATGCTAAGTTGTTAAAAGAATTTTCTGATTTTTTTTCTTGGACTTATGAATATCTCAAAATAGACGACACAAGCATCATAGAGAACAAGATCTCATTAAAGGAAGAGACCAAACCTTTCAGGAAAAAGTTGAGACAAATAAATTCTATGTTGCTACTTGTGATGGAAAAAGAGGTAAAAAATCTTTTAGATGCTAAAATTATTATTCCTTTGAGGTATTCTGAATGGGTGGCCAACTTGGTCCCAGTGAGAAAAAAGAATGGATAAATCAGACTTTGTGTCGATTTTAGGAATCTAAACAGAAGCTCTAAAAAGGATAATTACCCCTTGCCCAAGATGGACCACATATTGCAGAGGGTGACAAGTGCATCTAAGATGTCCATGATTGATGGATTTTCTGGCTACAATCAAATCTTTGTCTTGCTAGAAGATAGGAAGAAGACAACCTTCACCACTCCTTGGGGTACATTCATGTACGCTAATATTCCCTTTGGTTTGATGAACACAGGGGCGACCTTTCAACGAGCCATGGACATAGTCTTTATTGGAGAGAAGGATAAGTTTGTAGTTATCTATTTATATGACATAACAGTGCTCTCACAATCTGATAAAGAACATTATGATCATTTAAAAAAGGTCTTTTTGAAATGCAGAAAATTTGGTCTCTCTTTAAACCTAAAAAAGTCATTGTTTGCCATGAAGAAGGGAAAATTATTGGGTCACATTGTGTCAGCTGAAGGAGTGAGGATTGATTCCAGCAGGGTAGAATCTATCCAAACCTTGTCACTCCCTAGATCCAAGAAGGAAGTTCAGTCTTTCTTGGGAAAAATTATTTTTTTGAGAAGGTTTGTTTCAAATTTTGTCGAGTTGGTAAAGTATATTATAGCCATGTTGAGAAAGGAAATGAAATCAAATGGACTGCTGAATATTGTAATTATTTTTATCAAATAAAGAAATCCTTGAATGAATCCCCTGTGCTCATTAGTCCAGACTACTCCAAGGATTTTATAATTTTTTCTTTCACTTCATTTGACACAGTAGCAACTGTTTTATTGCAGAAGAATGTTGAATGGTTAGAGCAGCCCATTGCTTTTTTCAGCAGAGCTTTGAGAGATGCTGAATTAAAATATGACGTCATGGATAAAAAGGCCTATGCATTGGTCAAATCTCTCAAGGATTTCAGAGTTTATGTGTTGCATTCAAGATTCATTGCATATGTCCGATCAACTTTTGTAAAGGAAATTCTCATTCAGCTTGATATAGATGGTAAAAGGAGCAAGTGGATTGCTAAAATCCTTGAATTTGATCTTGAGATTAATCCCACCAAATTGGTTAAAGGCCAGGGTTTAGCCAAGTTGATGGTTGAATCTAATTGCACATCTTTGGGGGTAAATTTCATCAGCATTTTCTCAGAAAATCAGCAGGTTGAATTGTCCAATAAAGATTCTCAAGTCAACCCTCCATTGGCAGGTTGCATCTGATACAAGGACATTATATTTTTTCTATAGAAATTGCAGCCTCCTGACGATATGGAAAAGAAAAAGGTGAGAGATTTAAACAATTAAATATTGTCTTATCAATCAAGTCTTGTATTGGAAAGATCCTTTAGGAGTGCTTTTGAGATGCCTAGACCCACAAGAAGCCCAAAAGATTATGTCTAAGTTTCATGACAGTTTATGTGGAAAGCATCTTTTTTGGAGAACCATAGAATATAAGATTCTTAGAGCTGGGTACTTCTTGCCTAGTCTATTCACTGATGTTTGTGCTAAGATCATAGCCTATGTCAAGTGTAAAAAATTCTATGGAAAGAAGCAACTCAAGTCTTTGTCGTTGAAGCTTGTGGTAGCTTCAGGACCTTTTCAGCAGTGGGGACTAGATTTTATTGGGGAAATTCATCCTGCTTCTATTGGTCAACATAGGTGGATCGTGACTGCCGCAGATTACTTTACTAAGTGGATAGAAGTTATCCCTGCAAGGACTACTTCCCACAAAGTGATCATTGGCTTTATTGAGGATATTATGGTGAGGTTTGGTTCTCCAAACATAATTGTCACTGATAATGCTGCATCTTTCAAGGATGAGCCATCAATCCAGTTCTGTGAAGAGTTTGGAATCACATTGATCCACTCAACTCCTTACTATCCCCAAGGGAATAGACTGGAAAAGTCCTCTAACAAAAGTCTTATAAAGATCAGCAAAATACTATTAGAGGACAACAACAAAGCATGGGATTCAAAGCTCAAATTTAGTTTGGGGGCTGACAGAGTGACAACAAAGAGATCCCTTGGTCTTTCTCCTTTCCAACTTGTGTATGGAGTTGAGGCCATATTTCCTTATTAGATTTCATTGCCTATGGAAAAATTCTTCCAAGACAACCAAGGTGAGCTGAATGATATGATCAGAAGAATACAACAACTAGTAGAAGTGCAACAGACTCGGGAGAAACTTCTGGATAAATCTCATGACCATCAACAGAAGATCAAGTAGGCATTCGAAAAGAAGGTAAATAAAGAGGATTCCCAACTAGGAGACCTGGTGCTAAAGTGGTATGCACCAAAGCAAGACAAAGGCAAGCACAGTAAATTTGAAGCCTTATGGATCGGTCCCTTCAAAATTTCTGAGGTATTTTTGAATAACACTTACAAGTTGTAGAATTTGGAGGATGAAGAAGTTTTTGGTGGCCCTATCAATGGGCATTTTCTGAAAAAGTACTTTTCTTGAGCCATGAGTGGCTTTCCATGCCATTGTAAATATCATATTTCTTTTATTTTTGTTTTAATAACTCACCCCATATCCCTGGGATAAGGCACTGAAACCACTTGTTATTGGAAACTTGTAGGGAGCATGCCATCCCCTATGGAGCCAATGTTATCACACTAAGTTGCCTTGGGTCTTTAGCCCTTAGTTATAATTTTTCTAAGCCTTTAGATTTTTTTTCCAAAAGTGTTATTTTATTAGGTTACCTTGATAAATAAAGTCTTAAGTCACGACTCAAGTTTTGATCCTCACATAAAGTTTTGGTCTAGGTTCATTTTTCTTGGTTTATGTTTTGACCCCCTTCATGACTTGACACTAAGCTCAAATAACTCCGCAATCAGATTGACTTGACATGTCACCCTCCTCACTCATGCCTCCATAGACTTTCCATGCTATCCCTTTTTCCTATGCTTAATGGTCAAATCATTTTTGAAAAGGGAGCGATGCCAACTAACCAAGAGTTTTCGTAGCGTAGTCCTTGTCCTTGATCTTTTACCATGATTTGTTATCATAACACTGATGTCATGTTTTCCTTGTTTTCAGAAACATGGTTATTTGAGGATTCATCTTTATGATCTTTGCTAATGGTTTTCAAATTTTTAAAACTCAAATCTCCGTGCTGCAAAAACTACTAGTTCGAACCAGTTGGCAATGACGCTAAAAATCAGATGCTGAGGTAGATTCAGAGGCCCAGTTTCTCATGATACTATCCTGAACTTTCACTGAAACTCCGATTTATCATCATTCTCTAGGTATTCCATGGATTCCCTCCTCTTCATGTAAATTTCAAGGAGTAATTATCGCTTGGAGTTTGGGTAGTGATCGTGCCTCCATAATTGGAGGAGGTCTTTTCCCTCACGCTTTCCTATCAGTCTTTATTTCACTCAGACATGCAGTCACCATTTCCTGGTTATCATTCTTAAGACATATAATCGCCATGCTCCCAAGATCTAAGTGACCAAGCAAACTTTACCTCTTGTATGTGCATTGTGCTACCTAAAGTCGTTGCTGAAACCACGCTAATTTTTCCCTTGTTTCTTCTACCTTTTGAATTGGACTGTTTTCAACCCAGTTTTCATAGACAATTGCAGTGATCTCCTTATTCACCTTATTATTCCTCAGTTTTAAGAATTATGAATAAAAAGGGAGGGAAATTCACAGCCATTTTTTCCTAAGCTAGCAACCAGTTTGAGTTAGGGGAGATTCCTGGAAAAGGGCAACCACTATTCACTAGAAAATTCTTATTGAAGTCTGACTCTTTCTTTTTCCTAGACATCACTACACCATAGATTTTAAACCTTTCATCCTAAACTATGAAAACTCCTCAAAGGAAGAAGTCGCACAAGGGAGGTACTGTTGTGAGAACCGAGCCTACAAACATGCTTTTGTTTGAGGCAGAGCCCATGGCTAGAGAATTTTTTCAAAGGGTGGGCTACCTCACTTTCTGCCAAAATATGCAGAGGCGTCATCCTGAGGTGGAAAGGAAATTTGCCTTACATTTTGATGGCCTGAAGACTAAGGTAGGGGACCTAGAATTTGAGGTGTCTGAGACCTCTATTTCAGCAGCTACATGGATCCCTATCACTGGAGAGAAGTGGTTTAAATCCATGGCCTTGAATGAACCCTTTTCCAAAGACTTCCTTAAGCTTGAATATCAAACTGAGAATCTTTCCAAAGGGGTACCAAGAACTCATCTGGTTGGAGAGTTTGATAAAATGTTGAGGATCATTCAAAGGTAATTCACATGTGAGGGGAGGTTCAATACACTATACCAGTACCATATAAGGCTTCTGCTGCATTTTACTGGAAAAGATGAAATTAACAGTCCCTTCTATTTGTTGAGAAGTATAGGCAAAATGTCAGATAGAGTTCAATCCAAATCAAAGGTTGTGGGTAATAGCATTTTTCATTTTGGGTTGATTATAATGTTGGTTTCTAAAGAGCCAAGGAAGAGGAACATCTCATGGGAACAATTCATTCTTGTTGCTCACATGAAATTAGACATAACAACTAATCCTTAGTCACAGATACCAAGCCCTTTTCCATCCACCAATGCTGCTCCAACATGAGCTAGAAAGAAAATAAAGAGTAAGGCCCCAGTTCAAGATCAAGAAGCCATTAAGGAAGTTGCAGAAACTGAGAGGGAGTCCTATCGTTCTCCACAGAGAGACATTTCACCCACTCCTGCACCAGAGTTAGAAGAGGTCCCTTCCTCTACTAAAGTTGCAGCCAATAAAGGAAGGAAACTACACTTCTCTTCATCTCCTTCAACATCTAGCACCAAGATCAGAAAGCCTTTCAAAAGGTCATCAACTCTCAAAGGGGCTATTGAAGAACAGGTCCTACCAAAGGTTTCCATTCTAAATAAGAAGATAGATAAGGGAAAAGGCATTGAGAAGCCTATTGAAATGGAAGAGGTAATCCCTGTGCAGCGGGAAGATGAAGCCACAAAAAATCTTGTTGAGACTACCCACATAACCACTCCACCTAGCAACCAGACCTTCAAAATATTGATTAAACAACTCATGGAAGCTAGGAAGGAGGTGGCTCGTCTGAAATATGAAGCCCTATCTGAAAGGATTAATATGAAAGAGCTCATGGATGGTTACATCCACACTCTTTAATTAAAAATATTTGCAGCAAGAAGATCCCATCCTCTTCGTAGGAAAATCGAGAACCTCTATAGGAAAAACAGAGACTTTCAGTCTCAGAACATAAAGGTCAAAGTAGATTTGCAGCAATTCCAGGATGAGATGGCTCAAAGAAACTTGAAAGTGTTGGTTGAAGATGCTATTGAAAAGGACAAGCCAATAGCTAAGGAAAGCATAGCTCCAGTGAAGAATCATGTTACTACTAAAGGGAAGCATGTTGATGTGCCAAAGGGAAGTCCTCCTTCCACAGGAAGGAGTGTCAAGTTGATGAAGTGATGGGTGGAAGGTGAGCTCCATTTTTTAGAATGGCTCCTTTTTGCAAGGATAAGTGATTGAAGAAATATTTCTTTTTTCCACCTATACAAGCTATAAAGGCTTCTAATGCATACTACTCAAGGTTTTTGGCATTTTGCAAAGAGTTAATCTCTTCAAAAGTAGTAGCGAAGGCATTCTGTAACGCTATGGTGCTAAAAAAATGTTTAATTTTCATGTTCTATCAGTCTGCTACCTATAACGCTACCTAATCACCTAATACTGGTGTAGCAATGGCACTACTAACTTCCTTGGGGTGCTACCAAATCTTTCGGTAGTGAAATGATGGTGTTGCGAATTCAGATGGGCGCTACCGAATTGCACCAAGATACACAGGCAGGCGCTACCAAAATTTTAACAGAGAGTGAATTACATTGGTAGGCGCTACCAAAATTTTTGACAGAGGCCGAATTCTGCATAGAGACACAAGGCCTAGCACTACTCATTCGGCATGCCTATTTCGGAGGTTGCGCTATGGAATTTGGTGGGGATGCTACAAAATCTCGCTACCCAAAATGCTATCGAAAGACGCTACCAACAGGTACAAGGAATCAAGGAGTTCAAATTATCATCGTTGTGAAGTGGCTGATGATATGGAGAAAGGAAGAGATGGTACATGGCAGCATGATGACAGTTTTCAAGCCTCTTAAGGACACTTGGCATGCAAGGAAATGTGCATCAAAGAAGATCAAGTCAGTTCAAAAGTTGGTTGGATCAATGGCTAACATTTTCCTTTTTTATAGCTCAGTTGTTAGCTTAGTTGTTAGAGGAAATAACTATTTGGAGATTTTCATGGGAGGAAGGCTAGATCACACCAACTTTTTCCTTTCCTTTTTGTTATAAATAGATAGTCTAAATGCTTTAGTAGGTTCAAATGGTTGAGCTAGGCTCCCTTATTTTGTAATATTTTGATGAAGCTATTGGTTAACTGGTTATGTACTTGATTTGAGACTTCATGATTAATATAAGTCATCTTTCTTACTCCATCTTATTTTCCCCTGATACTGAAGTATTCATGCTTGAATGATTCACATGGATTGTTGTAGTGATATTATGATGAATTTTTTACTATAGTATTATTATGATATTCTTCAGTTTCCTTAAAATTTGAATTCAAGAAGATCTTGTGTTTGAGTTTTTCTTCCTTAGGTTGCTTGAAGATCTGATGTCCACAACAGACCCCTACATTTTCCTCACCAAAGTCTTCCCTCTTTTCACCTTTACTCCCACTCACTAACTGAAGTTAATCAAGACCTCAATTGCTTGTGCATGCTAGCCTAGATTTCTGGGTTAAAACATTATTATCTTGAGTCTTGTCCATTAGACCTCTTTAAAACTCTTTTACATTTACACAGAACCTGATGGGTACTGGGATTACCTTTTATTCAATCTAAGGGTAATTCCTAGTGCTAACACAGTACACCAAAGATTTATGTTGAAACCTAATGCGGGAAAAAACCATAGAATGATTTTCTTATTGATCAAAGAGTACATTCATTGGAAGCACCATATTCCTTTGTTTTCCAGTTGCAACTGGAAGGAGTCTCCAACCACCTAATTATCAAGCTCCAACTCCCTAATTTTCTGGCTCTAGCCAGAAGGAGGCTACAACCCCCTATCCTTGCCTCGTCCAACCGCTCTGAAATATAACTGTAGAAAAATCTGTCACTACCTCTACTATTGTAACTGATAACTTGTTTTTGTTTCTTTTGTTGTTCCTGATACCTCTTATGCTTCTATTGTTCCTAAATTCTTCATAACAACACCTTGACACACTCATGAAGATATACCTTTACCCTAAAGCTGACTGAGTTCTTGATCCCTGATCTTCTTATGAAACCCCTTCTCCTTACTCTCGGCTCCTGCAAAATCATTACTTTAATTGACTTCTCCAAACTTGACTCACTGCCTCATATCTCCAACTTTTATGTTGAAAGATGAATACACAAAAGTGAACTCACATGCAACCTACTATCTTCTGTTTGTTTTTCCTGAAATAATCTTCTGTTTGTTTTTTCCTAAAATAATCTTCTGTTTAATTTTTCCTGAAATATTATTTTGTTTACTCTACTTTTATTTTCCTGAAATAATTAATTGTCTCTCCAATAAGTAATTATTCTTGCAATAATTAATTATTCCTACGATAATTAATTATATTTTGTTTACTCTACTTTTCTTTTCCTGAAATAATCATTTGTTTACTCCAATTTTCTTTTCCCTCTAATAATTAATTATCTCTCGATCATTAATTATTCCCACAATAATTAATTATCCCTCTAGTAATTATTTATCTTTTGTTCACTGCCACTTTACTTCGACATGAAACTCATTAACTCCTCCTTTACCTTTTTTATAATGACATGCAATAATTAATTATTCCTCCAATAATTAATTATCCCTACAATAATTAATTATCTCTGCAATAATTAATTAATCTTTCAACAATCATTCTCAACAATTACTCTTTCAATAATTAATCCCTTGTTGCAACCACTTTGATTGGTCAAGCTTCTTGATGACCTTCAAGAGGCTTCTAAAATATTCTTGAGGGATCTCCAAATTCATAGAGCCATATCTCGTCAACAATGAGGAACTACGTGGCATGCCATATATCACCGAAAATGGCATGATGCATACTATCCATCTATGATATTCTTACCTGCAAGTATACTGACCTTTATTTCTTTATTCCTAGATCAAATGCGGGCTCTGTTATCACATGAAGTTGTCATGGGTCAATTTTCTCCTTAGGTTTTAATTTTTACCCATTAGTCTTTTAAGTTTGTTTTAATTTTCCTTTTGTGATTTTATTAGGTTAGTCTAAACAAATAAAGGCTTGGGACTTTATTACATTTTGATCCATTTCTATAGTGGGAAAACCCCCCTACAGACTACACTAGGGTTCTAAAGTGTAGGCAGAGCTAGCCGTCTAAAGTCTCCTACTTTTAACAACTATCTCGACAACACCCCACATTCATGCATAAAGTACAAATTATAGGGATCCAGTAGTCTTACCTTAAACTCCGCATCCGATGTCGATCCTTATGCGTTCGGTCGCTTCTCAACTGCAAATCTCCTCCCAAGGCTAACCTGCATTCACCAAAAGACAAACAAGAAACTACAGACATGCATTCTATATATGAATTAATGGGTTGCATGTCATAAAAAAATGTAAATCAAACATGAAGATTGAACACATCAGATGGCAAGATGGAAAAAGTACTTCTTTATATTAATCTCACAGAGTTACTTACAAAATGAGATCGACGACTGCTCCTCGAACTCGCTCCTGGGCTCCTCTTCACCAAGATCCAACTGCGTCCATGTATCCTTATTCTCTCACACTTCTCTCTAGAGAATGGGCATAGGCTTATGGATGAGTAAAAAGGCAAGAATAGGGAATTATGGCTCAAAACTCACAATGTCACTACAAATTCTTGGGGCAAGGGGGGGAAGAAAAATGGGCAGATTTTCACTGTTGTTATGTTTCTACTTGGAATGAGACCCCAACACCTCCTTTTATATGACAAAAATATGGTTATTCGGTTGGGTAATGGGCTATAGGTGGTCAATTGGTTGGGAAACTACCCAATATCCCGTAATCTCAACGAATCCCTTGCAACTTTTATTTTTTTGCAACTTTTGTGGGTATACACAGGCTGTAATGGTGCAACTAGCGTACGTACGTGGGTAGTAATGGCGCAACTAGCGTGCGTACGTGGGAAATAATGGTGCAGGGCGTGCACATCTTCAAAAATAATGTTTTTAAGAAGAGTTGTTATGTATTAGCTTGGAAAAAATAGTAAGTAAGATGGCTTGATGCTAGGTTTGCATGTGTGGTGCAATTTAGGGTTATAACACCCATATTTATGGTTTATATTATTGACTCATCACTTGAATTGAAAACTAGCACTATTGACCCCATGACTCTACAAACCTGACAAGCCACTCCATCCACTCATATCCTTGATCCTCTCCACTATGCCCCTTTTCTCGTTAAGGAGTCAAATCAAACTTTGTAAAGGGTGTTGCCAACTCGCTAGGCGTTTCCGTAGCTCATCTTTGTACAATATTCCCCTTTACCATCATTCTCCATCATCAAGTTGATGTCATGTTTTTTATTATTTTCATCACCCTTGTCCTCAAAAGGAATATTATGATTTGGTCATTTGTGAGTTTCTAACTGTTTACCAAATTTGAAATCCTTCTCCTAAGCTTGGTGCTGTTGAAACTACTAGTCTAGACAGAGCTGCATATTGTGCTACAAAATTAATTGTCCAAGGTGAATTGGAGGCTGAGGTGGATGTAACAACTCCAGGATTGCTACAGATCTTCCATTATCAGCTACAACATCCAGGTAATTCATGATCCATTCCATCTACATTGAAGATCGTTAAGGTGTTTTTGTCTTATCTTTTGGTAGCGCCTAGCGCTCCAAGCTACACCTTCTCCCACCTACCATCCTCTTTACCTATTCTGCCACACACTCCATAGCCTTTTGCATGCTGAATTTTTCCTCCACTAGAACTGAGACCATTTGCTTCAGATTTTGAAGGCCCATTTATCATCTTGGCTCACATTATCCACACTGCGCTACTAAAACTACTACTAGACTGCGCTACGGATCCCTTGTTATAGCACTGCAAATTCCCTGTCAAACCATTTCTATATTCTATACTCACAGCACCAACATTAGCTCTCCTTTTTCACTGTGTCATCTTATAATTTCATCTCACGAGTCTACTTGCAGTGAGGAGTTAGGAGCCCTTGCGTTTTTAAAGCTTTGATGACCTTGTATGGTGGCTTGATGACAGTCTAAAACCTGAACAATGCAGTCTCCCTATATATCATTTCTCAGAGTATCTTTTCCCATTTTAAGCCATCAAACCAGTCTCTTATTAATAGTGAGTTTGAGGAAATCCTTGAATGACCAATTAAGGATCACCTTCAAAGCTCAAAATTCCTTTGCCTCTGTTTGGTTTCCTTACCTCTAATAGCATTACAGTTTTGATCTCCTGCTTCTATCCATGGATACACCTTAAAACAAGAAGTCTCACAAGGGTGGGAGTGTGGTCAGGATTGAGCCTTCTGACATGCACTTGTTTGATGTTGAGCCTATGATAAGGGAGGTTTTCCAAAGGGTTGGTTGACTATCTTTCTGTCAAAATATGCAGAGGGGACACCCTGAAGTAGCAAGGCAGTTTTACTTAAACATTGATGGCACTAAGACCAAGGTAGAAACCCTTGAGTTGGAGGTATTTGAGGCCACTATTTTAGCAGCCACCGAGATACCCAACACTAGTGAGAGGTTTTTCATATCCATGATTCTCAATGCAGCCTTTTCCAAGGATTTCCTCAAGCCAGACTATCAGAAAGACAATTTGTCTAAGGGAGTGCCTAGGAGCCACTTGGTTGAGGGTTTTGATAAAATGTTGAAGATTATCCAAAGGTATTTTACATGTGAGGGTAGATTTAACATGATATACCAATATCACATTAGAATCTTTCTACATTTTACTGGTAAGGATTTAATTAATATCCCTTTTTATCTGTTAAGAAGTATGGGAAAGATGGATGATAGGGTCCAAGCCAAGTCCAAGGCTTTGGACAATAATGTTTTCTATTCTGGGTTGATCCGAATGTTGGTTATGGAAGATTTGAAGAAAAGAAACCTTTCTTGGGAATAGTTCATTGTCTCTGCCAATCTGTAGCTAGATATAGCCTCTACCCCTCAATCTAGGATGTAGAGCCCTTTTCTAGCTAGTAGTGTTTGTTGGATTACTAAGAGGGGGGGTGAATCAATAATAGAGTAATTATAATCCTTTTTCTCCAGATAATCCAAGTATTATATCAATGTAGAATTATTATCTAATAATGAGAAATAAGAAATGAACAATCACACACATACACAATACACCAGTGTTTTACATGGAAACCCAAATTGGGAGAAAACCATAGAATGATTTTTCTTATATGTATTGAAGAATTAAATTCATTGGAAGCACCAACTTCCTTTGTTTTCCAGCTGCAACTGGAAGAAGGCTCCAACCCCTTAGTTTCTCAAGCTACAACCTGAGGGAAGCTCCAACTCCCCAATTCTTTGGCTACAACTAGAAGGAGGCTACAACCAAAAGGAGGCTACAACTAGAAGGTGGCTACAACCACTTGTCCTTGCCCCGTCCAACCGCCCTGAAGTAGAAGTAGAATGATGGAACCACTATCAACCTCTCACTGTTGTACAACGGTATCAACCTGTACCATTAACCTGTATCCAATCTGTACAATTGCCCTGTAATCAATCTGTACGTGAACTAAACATGTATCTACAAAAATTACAACATATACTTGACCTGTAGTGTTCCAGCCCGCATATGTACAATCCCTATCTGTTATGTAGCTCACTTGTGTATGCTAACAAACTATTATGCAACCTGCGTATGCCTTCTGAAAACTAGGGTTTCATTTTCTTGAAAACTTCTGACCTTTTGTAACTTCTTTCACATAGATCTGTAACATGTCACTGTATCTAGACTGTAATTGTACTCTGTGCATGTATCCTCATATATAACCTTTACTCAAGGAAAGTATGTCTCTCTCTAGTCATGTGTCATATAGGTATGTGCAATCATGAACAAGTATAATATCCCTCACATGATCTTATTCATCAACCCCTTTCTGATATTCAGTCTCTCAATACATCAACTACTACACAAATACAAGCTCTCAACCATGTACCATAAAAAACCTTAGCCATATGCCAAGAAATACAATATGTGCCTCACAAAAAGTATCAATGATGAACATACCAACACTGTAATTTTGTATATCCGACTTAGGAAGAAGATCACATGTAGCCACTACTCTTTCTATGGAGAATCCTCAAATCTCCATTTCCATTCCTCATGCATACATCAAAATCCAACTATTCATAGAAATAAGACATATATTTTGAACCAATGGATGGATCTGATGTAGCTGAGCACATTAGACCTTCCTCGGAGCTTGATCTCAGAATCTAGAACCTCTGCATATTCATCTTCTCAAGTTTCCATGACTTTGTCAATAGGTACACTCCCTATACAAAGATAGCCCGCATATATGCACCCTATACACAGAAAACCCACATGGATCTGATGTACTGTATGCACCCTATACACAGACAACTCACGTATACACACCCTATACATAGACAACCTACGTATGCACCAGAAAATAGGTTTTTCTGTAAATCCGAGAATTTCTCCATCAACCTTTCATGCTACCTCAGATGTTCGCCACTTCAGATGTATCCACAAGTATTTACAAGAAGCTTTACATAAGAAAATAGATATACAATATGTACAAGTGTGTTTTTTATGAGTGATCTTTGTCTCTTATTTATATCTTCATGTAGCCTTACACTTTCCTTAATTTAGGGCTTCTTCATTTAAAATAATTTCTTTTTGCAAAGCACTTTGACTCTTAGGGGCTTCTATAAGACTCATGAGGGTTCTCGAACTTCATATGGTCATAACTTTCTAACCGTGAGGAGTTATGTGACGTTGCACATAACATAGAGGTTGTTGTTTGCACTTCCTTTTCTAAACCCTGCCTGTTGTAGATACTTATCTAGTCTAGAGTACCATGCTCTAGGAGCCTGTTTTAGACCATACAAGGCCTTCTTTAATTTACACACATAATCTTCTTTCCCTGACAACTGAAATCCTTCTGGTTGTTCAATGTAGACTTCTTCTTCAAGTCCCCCATTCAAAAAAGATGGATTTTCATCCATATGATATACCTTAACTTTTTTGGAGCATGCATAGACTAAAAGAAAACATATTGCTTTCATTCTGGCAACTGGGGAAAATGTCTCTTCAAAGTCGATTTATTCAATTTGTGCATATCCTTTACATACCAATCTAGCTTTGTTCCTTGTAACTTGTCCATCTTCATTTAATTTATTCCTGAAAACCCATTTTGTGCCAATTACATTGTCATTCTTTGGTGTTGGAACCAATTCCCAAGTGTCATTTTTCTCTATTTGATCCAATTCTTCATCCATGGCCTTATTCCAAAATTCATCATTGCTGGCTTCTTCAAAACAGCTTGGTTCAATTGTAGATAAGAGTGCTAGGTGTGTTTGTTTTGGTGAATGGATTTTTCTTCTAGTCTCAACTCTTGCATCTTTGTTTCCAATAATCTGATCTGAAGGATGATTCTTCTGTACTCGTTTCTTAGGTGTCTTTGGA